>VZTN01015902.1:58800-118999 GCA_013400515.1 Erpornis zantholeuca | reverse complement strand
AAAATGCAAGGAGAAGGAAACAAACAAAAAGCCGACTACCCCATCTTTCAAAACTGAAATCTTCAAGGATCATTTGCAAAAAAGTGTTAACTCTCTAAATCCTACAGTAATCTGCATTTTATCATTTTCCTTTAAGTGAGCACGTCAAAAGGTGTTAAGGGCTTTCACACTCTAAAGCTAGTTTTTACCTGAAAAAAACATTCTAAATAAAAAACTTTCTCCTTTTACAGAGAAAGCGTAAATCTGTTGGCAGGCACGATTAAAAGAAGAGATCATCTTTATCACTGTTTCTTCAAGTGTTACTTGTATTCCAGCAACTTCCAGCTTCTCAACCACCCCAGATTCTTGGAAACTACCTCTGTGTATCACCCCTATTGAATAGTAAACTCCTTTTTTCCTGGCAGGGGAGGCAGTTTGAGGTAGATATAGATCACAACCAATATTTCTCAGATCAGCTTTTATTCTAGAAGCTTTTACTGATTCTATTAAGTATTACAATTGTTTAGGTTTTTACTAATGGCAGATAATTATTCTCACAAGGTATTCACCTTATTGAGTCTCACATCTGAATTGCAGTCTCATGATTACCTGGTTAGAGCAGCATTTGAAGACAACTCTTACTATATACTCAGAAAACAGAGGGCATTACTGGCAGGTCAGTTGCAGGTGTCCAGAAGGTCTGTCAGAGCATCCTTTATTTCATCAGAGGCATATGTGACCCCACAGTCATCATCTGCATAGAGCAGTCATCTTGGATACAGGCTGAGTTACAGAACTCATGTGGACACAAATGTGCACTCGATCACCAGCACTAGTCTCCAGGGCTTGCCAGTCCTTGGGAAGCTTTCATGCAGCACCTTCTCAGCACCTTCTCAGTCACATTCTTTTGACTTCCTTTTTTCTTTTTCTTGAAACTTATTCCATCTAAACTTAGAGGTGCCTATACAACCAATTTGTGAGAAGCCATGTGGATGGGACTTCTTTGAAAAATACTTTTTCCGTTGCTTCTCTTAGGTGTCTTATGTCTGTGCATTGTCTGCCTGCTCTTATGTTTCACCAGTTCCTCTGATCTGTGCAGAAGAAGGCACCTTGTTTCCAGAAGGTTGTTCCTTCTCTTTGCTTCAGAAAACTCCATGTTACCCAGAGTGCAATACCTATAAAAGAGCAAGTCATCTTTTCTGCTTCTCAGTCATATCCTTTTAACTAAATTTGTATCTTTTGATATCCCAGTAAACTGAGTGCTTTCAGTCATTTGTCCTCCCTCTGGCACAAAAAGAATATATTTATTCAATGAGATTCTTTCTAGATGTGGAGTCATAAAGCTCTTAATTTCTTGTCATATCCCTGCATATTTTGGTTTATATGCCTCTTGCCTCTCTGCTCTCTATGGGACTGCTGCCTTTCCCAAGATCATTTGTAACACCACATTCCTGACAGACAGGAGCATTTTTTGTTTAATAGTTTTTGCAGGTTCCATTAGTTACCTATCTGTCTGGTTTGCTGGCTGAAGTGGAATCAGTCTCAAAAATATGAGGCCATTGAGCTAAAAGAGTTAACTGGCCCCACAAGGATAAATTCTTCCCCTCCTGATATTCAAATGGTCCTATCTGCATACCTAATCCAGGAGATGCCTTGTGATTGATAGTTCCATATACATCAAAAAGTTTATCTGTTTTAACAGATACCTCCCAGTGACTTTGGGTTTGGAACCTGGCTGGAAAGAGCAATTGCCTCTTTTCCTTTAATTTATGCAGTTTCAAATGATCTGCAGCAGAATAGTCCCTGGCTTTTTCAGTTTTGCTATGAAATTTTGGAAATCCATTTGTTTCCATTTCTCTCCAGTTTATTTGTTTCTTTGTAGTATGGATTTTTCCTTACAAAGGTGGTTTGTTATATATATCTAAGATTTACAATGACATCCGTCTCTGAATTTTAGAATGCATTTAAGTACATAGTCCATCTTGCTGCAGAGAAAACAGTCTTTTACCCAATTCCTTTCAGGTTAAGAACAGGTTTGCTTTTTTTTTGACTGGATGGCTAACTGCTCCAACCTTGTTTGGAGGAGGCTTAAGGTAAGCTTTTTGCAAGCTTTGTTATCTGTATGTATATGTGCAGAGAGAAAGAAAGGTGTGTGTGATATATTGCTCCAATTCATGGTTGAGCATTAAGTCTCTCTGTGTTTGTCAGTTCCTTCTATTTTCTCCTACACAGTGGCTAGGGGTGTCTGGCTCTTAACCATTTTAAATTCCCATGCTGTTTAATGTTCAACTCTTCTATCCCCAGAACATGCACAGTCACTTCCAAAGTCTCAAGATCGATTTGTAACCCATTTGCTAAATGCTTCTACAGATTGGTAGGACTTCCATTTTAAAAGGAGTTGACATCACTTACATTTTAAGAGAAGTACTCTTTAAGAGCTGAAGTAAAATTACTTTGTGATTATCACCAAATTAGTCAACAGTGTTCCTTTCACTTTGATATAAAACTTGTTGCCTTCACAAGTCATACTTAAATAAGCCTCCAGATCATTCCTTGTCCTAGATGGGGGTGATGTACCACCTATTTTTATGTTGCTGAGTTTCATGCAGCATGTAAAGACAAAGCATCAGTACCAAACCATTCTTTGGTTTGGGAAAAGATATCTACATTGGAAAAAGATAATGGTATCAGAAGCCACCAAATTACTGCTTCCTACCCATACATGAGGCAGTGCAGCTCCTTGTCTCTGGAACAGTGACTTCCACCTTGCTTGAGTCTCTCAAGTTCTGGAAAAATCGTTTCTCTAGAAATGTGACTGGTGGTTTGTGCTGCCTGTAAGCTCTGACCTGCACTTCAGAATCTAGGTCTGAAGGTTGGGCACTGGGGCAGTCTGTTGACTTCTCCAGTCAGGTTCCAGTTCTTTGCGTTTTCTGCCTGGGCACTGTAGGAGTTTGTGAAGAGGACGTTTTTTGTCTCGTTAGAGAACTTGTTTGTGTTTCTCAGTAAGCAACCTGTTCCTGCCCTCATGGCAGCTGGAAATTTTTTAGTTGTGCTTTTTTAGGAAATGATACTTGTGAGTTTGTGTCAGCAGACTTTTACAGCATTCTAATATTATGGCTAGAGTCCAATTCACTGCAGCTAGTTTTAATGTAATTAGATACTTGCATCTACACAGTGTCAGTGTCTGAAAAGGGACACAGATTGTTGAACAAGGTAGGTATTTTTCCTCAGTTATAGGAGTTTGTTTTCAGTAGTGCAAGATCTGGACTTCAGAGTCAGATCTTCAGAGTCAAGAATTAGCCATCAGGAATTGCTGGGTCACAGGAGCATCATATTTATCTCCTGATCACTTCTTATCCAGTGTCTCCCTGAGGCGACAGTGACAAAAATACCTTGGTGAAGATTGCTCTGGTGGAATTTTGCTCAGTAAATATTCCCTAGGAGAGAAAAGTCCTAAATTGAGTAAATAAAAAAAACTTCATGGCCTTTTTGTCTTTCAGAGACAAATTTTGGACTATAAACTTTGGGTTGTAAATACTGGAAACAGTCTGCCTTTACTTATCTGTGATTTCTTGGAAAAAGCTATAAATACCAAACAATTTGTGCAAGTTTCCGTGCTTATTAAGAGAAACCGAACTGAAGTCTCTGATCTTTTTGATATTCTAGTTCTAATGAATTTGTTTGGTATTAAATGAAAAAGACTTAGGTTTTCTTTATACACATGGAATATTGGAACACAAGGTTTTATTTTAAATTTGAAAATTTAAATTGGCAGGAAAATTGAGATTACCATACCTTCCTACCCTAGACCTGTATTAATTACTGATGAAAAATTAAAGTTCATACATTGGTTACATCCAAGACAGGGTAAAACAACCAGGAAAGTGGGACACTCATTTAAATACTTTAAATGTTTGTAATATAAATAAAACTTGAAAATTGTTGGAATATTCTTCTTTGATTCTTAAGGAGGTCCATAAGATCTCCTCTAACACTCTCAGAGTCCCAGAAGTGCATTTCTTGTACTGCTGAAGCTAGTGGCAGTTTTGCCAATGACCAGTGCAAGGAATATATCTTAGTATTTAGCTAAGTGAGCAAATGAAATTCAAATGCAATCTCCAAATAGTTTCTTTATTAATTTTTAGACTAGAGCTCCAATCTGAAGAGTGTGGTGTTAGAGTCGTTGTAGGGATTCAACAAGGTATATCAATTCAAGTATCTCCTACTAGCACAATTCATGGAGTGATATGATTCTTCCATGTAATTAGTGACGACACTTTCAAAACAGAATAGTCAAGAGGGCAATTTAGCTCTGTGTTAAAAATTTCGTACTCTGAAGCTGATAGTTAAGAAAATTGCATTGTCCTCACAGAAGAATCACATCAGGCCTCAAGCAGATGCTGTTTTATTACTGATGTAACACAGTGGTGATATTAAAAGTCTTCATTGCCTCCCTTGAATGTAATGTCAAAACATACTTACATATTTTGTAGTTTTGACAGGACATTTGGAAGACTTACACTGCTGGGTTTAAAAAGATGAGACACAATCTCTTCTTTCTACAAAATTAGGCTGCTTCAAAAGGGCAAAAGATTGAGGTAGTGCTTCAGCTTTATTCTGTCTGAGTTGAAGGTGATGGAAGACCATTAATCTTTAAAGAAGGCAAGGCAAAGAAGTCGCAAAAGAGGAATGTGAGAAGGGTAAAGATAACACCTAGTAAAGAAAAATATGTATTATTTGAAGTAGTGAAAGCTAATGTGCTTTGTGTTTTGCCAACTTGTAAATGTTTAGTAATTTTTTTTTACCTGAAAACAATTTAAATTTTTGTTCGTGGAATATTGTAAGATTTTCTAAATATCCCAGCAAAATAAACAAAGCTGTGTGCACATGTATTATGCATTAGAAACATGCTGACTAGTGACTCAGCTGCAATTGTCTGCAGTGGTCCCAGTTTGACATCCAGAAGTCTGAATTTCACATCCAGACCTGTGCCAAACTCTTCTTGACTTCAGCTCACTTGTATTTTGTTGGTCAGAGAACCATTTGGTGCATGTTGGCAGTGTCCCATTTCTGTCACTGTCTGCGGGGGCACTGCTGTGCCTCATGTCTCCCAAGAGGTTTGTGACCATGCACCCAGCTGGGAGATCCCCTTCTCTCTCACATGGCATTTGCAATCCTGAACAGCATTGTCAGGGTGAGTCCTGGCACTGATGTCACTGCCTGTGCAACAGGCAATACGTTTTCTTTAAAAAAAAAAAAAAAAAAAGCACAGAAAGAAATAAAGCAGTACATTCATGTGTGAGAGATGGTAAGATAAAACAACAGAGAAGAGGAAATTAAAGTAAATTAACTCAATTGCTTACAGCAATTCGGTGGACTGAATATCTTTTCCGATTGATGTTTTTTCCCACCTGTACTTTTTCAGAACAGTGACTTATATTCCAAAGTATTTTATTTATCTACATGCAGCTTCATAAAGACCAGGTTTGATCTTGCCGAGTTTTGTTTTACAATTATTGTTCTTCCTGATTTACATATAGATAAACGCAGAAAGAACTGCTTTGAATTATTTGTAGCAATTACGTTAAATCCCAGTTTTCCATGCATAATGTTATCTGTACTCTTGAGGGTCATGATAAATACTTTTAATATACTTTAATGGGCTACTCTTACAAGGAATTTTGCATTGCCACAATAGAGGCAGCATTACAGTAAATTAAATTACAGTGCACAAAATTAAATAGAATAATGAAAAAAAAAAAAATCAGACTTGGAGCAACAACTCTTTGGAGTCCCCTGAAATTCAATTCCGCAAGAAACATAATAGAAGATGATGGTGAGTGGAATTTAGATTGCTAAGTTAGATATTATTTAG
Organism: Erpornis zantholeuca; assembly: GCA_013400515.1. Lineage (NCBI taxonomy): Eukaryota > Metazoa > Chordata > Aves > Passeriformes > Timaliidae > Erpornis > Erpornis zantholeuca. Next base: position 113,145 of record VZTN01015902.1, on the reverse strand, counting down.
TTTACAGTATCTCCATCAGGGATTAATGTTCTCTTATTCAGTGACATTGATTAGTCTCTGGATCATTTTTCAGATTGATTACTGTTGTAGAGTAGCATTCCTTTTTCATTTATCTACCCAACATCAATATAACTTTAGAGATATAGCTTCATTGCAGTAGAGTTGTTATGCAATCCACAATAATTTGTGGCTTCTCAATAATAGCTTTAAGGAAATCTGTACAGATTTAATTTGAGTTTATAGCCATTTACTACAAGAAAAACCACCCCATCTTCCTTTCATCGTCTCTGAAAAAAAAACTTCCTGACAGAGAAGTATTCTCTGACAAGCATCTTTCAAAGAATGCTTGAGTGTGAGATACATTTGTGTTTGATAAAACATAGCTAAAGTAAGGCATTATGTGCATCTCTGACAGTTATGATTTTGAATATGCAGTGAAATCAGAAGGTATGATATTAGCATTGCAAGTGATATTATTCACTTTTTCCTTATTTTTCTGGTTTCTGTTATTTTCATTGGAGGTGAACATGAATTCAATCCAATATGGAGCTGGCATTTGGAGTCTGCAGGACTATAAAGTTTTTCTTTAGTTTCCTCCACTGTGTGGCTCTGGCTTTATTTCTCAGATTCTTACTTTCCCCACAGTAAAGGATATCAGCTCTTGTCCATCTAATTTAGAGGTGTCTACAGAGAATTAATTTGTTGATAATTACAAATCTTTTTATAAACTCAGCATATTACTGCACTAAATTCAGAGTTTTCTGACTTCAGATGAATGAGCTGTTATCCCTACATCTGTAGATGTGCTCAAGGCTTTCAGGCTCTTTTGCCTATTTTTTTACTGATATGATATTGTATCTATATGTGAGCTCAGATATTCCATTGGTTTGAATCAGATCAAGTCCATTTATAATACAAAATAGAATGATGTTTTATTTTTGCAGAATTTGTGGAGGAGACGGGTAGAAGTTAGTGACTAAAATCAACACAAAGCCTTACCCTAATCCCTGCCTATTGTTATCTTCTGCCTTTCACAGTCTGAGAAATTTCTTTGAAACCAAGTCTTTAGAAGTAACCCTCGCACTTTCTAGACCCTGATCTCATAAACTGTATTTAGAAGACATAGGAACACAGCTGGGATTTTTTAAATTTATGAATGTGCAAATGCTTTGCTGAATTTTGGCCTCATAGGCAAGTCTTCCCTTCATGTGCTTACAAACCCTGCTGTTAAAGTCAATGGCTGCACTGTATGTTTGTTCTTCAGTTCTCCAACAGATGAATGATTTAGTGGGTGTCTATAAACTCTGAAGAATTCACTTCAGAGTAATTTTTATGAAGTGAGTTGAAAAAATCAAAACTTATCTGTTTTTCTGTCCAGTTGCATGTCCTGCTTCATCTCCTTTATATTAAAGTCTGTTACCAAATACTTTTTATCTGGCATGAGAGAGAAAGCAAAAGGATGTTTCCTTTGTATTATGTTGTTAATCTTTCTCCAGGGGGGTTTGTTTGTACAATAAGGAGATATAGGGAATGCCTAGCAAGTCTTACTTCCTTAATTAAAAATATAATTAGCCATCCATATGACTCTCAGCTCCAGTGTAACACTGGTTATATTGGGTTGCTAGCTGTTAAGAGACAATGTGCAGTTACATATGTAAAGTCCAAAAGTAATGTTTCACATTTCTTTAAATTGATGTAGCAAATGTGTACTCTTCAATAGTTTGACAATGAATTATTAATTCTGTTTTACTATTTCAAGGCCAAACCCTGGGTGTCAACTGCTGCAAACAGAATTAATATTTTAGTTTGTTCCTTTGAAGATTTAGCCGCAATTGCTAAAACGTGCTCTACAGAAATGTGTGGTGGCCAGTGGTCTATTAACAGAGGGACCATGAGGGTCCTTTGGAGGAAAGCACTCCCCGGGTTAGGGTGACAGAAGGAGGCATCTCCCAGGATGCCCTGTTCTGTTATTATGATAATGCACCCCAGTCCTGTTTCCCTGGTTGGCCTGTTGGGCTCCCCACCCATTTCCTACCCTGTATGTCCCTACTCCAGAATGTTCTCCCCTTCCTGCTTCCCCATTGGCTCTCACACCCCAGCCCCGCCTGTGCACTGCCCCTGCACCCTCGGATGATTGGTCCCGGATGCTCGCTCCTCCCCTACCTCCCCCATACTTAAACCAGTATGCTGGCAGAGCCTCCTGTTTGTCTTTTGTTCCCTTCTTGTATGTGGAGGTAATAAACCTGCAGGTGGGATACCACATGAGGACCCTTCCGGTCTCTTTGCCATTGATCCATCTAAGAAGCCATCTGGCATGTGTGACAGTGTGTGCATGGTGTGTGGCTCCAGACGAGCAGCTTCTGTTGTAGACACTCCCAGAAAGTTCCGGCATCATACCATCCACCCCTGCTGCTACAGAAATGAATCTCTTGAAATCATCACCATGTTAGATATGGGAAACTTGCTCTTCAAATAGTTTTAAGTAGAAGGCTCAGTCATGGTGCTGAAAAGTGTGTGGTAAAAAAATTATGTGATACTAAACCTTGAATTAATTTTTTTTTTGCCCCCTTCGTGATCCAGATCCTGGATAATTTGTGATGAGGACTTAATTGCAGCTTTCCAGTAGCTGAAGGGAGCCTGCAAGAAAGATGGAGACTGTTTACTTACAGGAGTTTGTAGTGACAGGACAACGGGTAATGGCATCAAACTGAAAGAGGGCAGGTTTACATTAGATATTAGGAAGAAATTCTTTACTCTGGGGATGGTGAGACGTGAGCAGGTTGCCCAGGGAACTTGTGGATGCTCCATCTCCCAAAGAGTTCAAGGCCAGATTGGATGAGGCTCTGAGCAACCTGGTCTAGCAGAAGATGTCCCCACCCATGGCAGGGGCTTGGAACTAGATGATCTTTAAGGTCTCTTCCAATCCAATCCATTCTGTGAGTCCATGACTCTGTGATATGTGTTACCATGTTTTGTAATTCCTGTATTTGAAATGGCTGTCTTTAGTTTTGTCTGTATTCTGCCCTTTTCTCTTGTCTTTCTTGCTACATCAGCAGAGGAAATTTACTGAATCTGCAGATTTGCTTTCCCTTTCCTGATATAGACATCTATCACTGCTTCTTTTCCTGAAGTTTGTAGGGGAAACATTATTATTATGTGTTCTACATAAAAATTTTTAAAATGTAGTGGATAAACTTAGAAAATGTGAAGTTTTTTAATGAGGTTCATATACAGTAACTGCTACGATTTTTTTTCTTTAGGGTTTACTATTTATTACTTTTCTGTTTAGTGTACAAAATACACAATATGCTTTATGATCTATAGGTACATATTCAGCTACAATAATTTTAGTGCAAGTTCATGATTTAATGAAAATGGTTACATTCATTTCATTGAAGTATATCACTGCTATGGATTGCTAGAATAGTTTGTAAAAAAGGTTCCAAAAGTACTTCAAGTATAGAGAAAAAAGTGTTATTCAGCATTAGGACTATATGGAATTTTCCTTAATACGTGTACAGAAGTACATAGCGAATGTATGCTGGCAACCTATTAATGAAAGAAATAGTTTATAACTAAAAATAGATGAAAGTCTTTTAGAAGTGTAGCACAAGAGTGCAGCAAAGACCCCTGCTATATAAACTTAAGTTACTTTTTTCACATGGGCTTCAGTGAGAAAGGGCTTATGATAGATCATAGACCATGTTATTTGTTGTTGTGTGTACTTTTCTTTCCAAACTGGACTTCTCCATGTCAGAACTATAAATTTTGCTTATATTATATAGCAATAAGAGCAAATTTTCGCGTTTTGTTTTACACTATTTGTAGAATATAGTACAGCAGTGAATTATAGGAATTGTCATATTACAATGAATTATTAATTCATCTATTGTCATTTCCTGCCTCTGGAAATAGTATTCAGTGGTTTATAAAATTGAGAGGAGAAAGAGAAGCAAATAATATTCTTGGATAATTGAAAAACTAGTGTGATTGAGAAGAGAATTTGTTTCTCTCACACATTAGCTATCACTGTATAGCATCAAATACAGTATCAAATCAGTTTTCATGATACATTGGTCAGCACAGAATCATATGTTATGTGTCTCCATTCAGCATGCCTAATTAAATTTTGCTAAGATATTTGTGGAAATATTTCTTGTTGCATTGTATGAAAAAATGTCATTAGACAGAAAAAATAAAGCACAACTCTTGTGCCTTTGGAACGTATTTTATTCATGGGGTGAAAGTTTGGGAAGAGTATTGTAGGCAAACATTAGAGGAGAGAAAGGAAATCTAAGAATCTTTTTAGATGAGAACTGCAACAGAAAGGAAATCAGAGAAAGAAAATCTAAGAATCTTTTTAGATGAGAACTGCAACAAGCTATAACAGGGATTTCCTATCTTGAGTTTGATTTATTTCTTTCATTTTCTGCAAGTTAAAGAAAAGGGTTTATAGACTGAAAGGAAGCATCACTGCATTAAGACTCAAATATTATGGGGCATGAAAAACTGGGATTTCTTCCATATACCATGACGTGTTTATGATAGGTTGTTCCTTTGTTTCTGTGAGTGATTTGTGATGTATGCTCTCATTTTAATTTAAAATATAGGAAAGTAATTTTTTATATGTTGCATTGGCCACAATTGAGTGCCATTAAGAAGATGCATGTGCTTCTGGACTAGTATGAGTGAATTTGAGTGATTGGAAATGTTAGCAATTATTTTGTTGGCTTTTCGCATCTCAAGGGATAAAACCAAAAATGCTGAGATTACACAAAACACGGTAATTCTATATTATTTATTCATTTATACTTTTTTTAGATGTCTTTGGTGACTGGATTGCTGTAGTCATTAGTTGGAGCTTTGAGCTGCCTGTAGTTATTTATATGTCTCTGGGTTTTGTTGGTCTTTTTTGTTTTGGGGTTTTTTTGGTTTTTTTTTTTTTAAGGTAGAATTTTATTCCTGTCTTGTTTATTACTTTATTCTCAGTTCAGAAGTGTTGTGTTACTTAATCTGGACAACGTCTAATCCTTTAGATAGTTGTTCTTTTTGTACCTGCATGTTGAGGCCAACAGCAGGTCTGACGGCTTCACAAACTTTAATTTGGATATGGTTAACTTCTATTCGTGAGAAAAGCCCATGAGAAGAAAAACAATTAGTTTTTATCCATGTAAATGTAGTATTAACAGAAGCAAGAAAGTTAAACAATAGAAGGAGAAAAACAACAACATACGTGCCCCTGGAAGTTTTTCTGAATGTTTGAATACTTACGCTATAGGGAGCCAATGATAGTATATTGTAGTTAACAATAGCTAATGAATCTATTGTAGTAATTTAGTAGCCCATAGTCATGTAACATGAATGACAACATCCAAAAATCTATAAAAAGAAGCTGCTTTGTTTAATAAAAATTTCTTGCACATTATCTGAGACACAGTCTGTGTGTGTTGTGGCTGCCCCAACAGCGACACCTGTCCCTGGTGTGGGCCTGACATGGATACGCCAAGTTCTGCAAACCACAGCATGTGTCTGAAGTTTTGGTAAGCTCAGACATAAAAGCAGGAGAAACTTCACCTTTTTCATGCACTGCTGTTCATGTCACCTCAGGTGAACTCACTGCTGCATTCTGCTATCCTTCAGGAGAGGCTGTTGGGCTCTGCTCTCTAGCCCAGGAGTCATCAGTGTTCTAATGTCCACGCCTGAGATCAGCGGGTGCAAATACCACTTCAGTGTGTGCAACACCACATTTTCCTAAGAATGACCTCAAGCTGCTTCTTCAGGCCAGCAATGGTGATATATCGCTGTGGAGTATAGTGAAATAGTTGGATGAAAACTTGGGCATGAGGCAGCAATGTGCACTTGCAGTCCGTAAGACCAACCACGTCCTGGGCTGCATCAAGAGCAGCATGGCCAGCAGGGCAATGGAGAGGGTTCTGCCTGTGACTGCACTCTCATTAGACCCCACCTGGGGTACAGTGCCCAGCTCTGGGCATCCCAGTGTACAAAACACATGGACAGGTTAGAGTGGCTCCAGAACAGGTCAGACAGCTGGATTGCTTCTCCTGTGGAGACAGGCTGCGAGAGCAGGGTCTGGTGAGCCTGGAGAACAAAAGGCTCTGAGGAGATCTTGCTGTGGTTTTTCTGCTTATATAAAGGGGGCTTACAAATCAGACACAGAAATCCTTTTTACCTGAGCCTGTAGTGACTGTACAAGGGACAATGTATTTGAACTGAAAAAGGGTAGGTTTAGAGTGGGTATTAGGAAGACATTTTTTGTGATGAGGGTTGTGAGGTACTGGAACAGGTTGCCTGGAGAAGTTGTGAGTGTCCCATCCCTGGAGGTGTTCAAGGCCAAGCTGAATGGGGCTTTGAGCAACCTGGTCTAATGGAAGATGTCCCTGCCCGATAACAGCAGTTAGAGCTAGAAGATCTTGAAGATCTCTTCCAACCCAAACCATTCTATTATTCTCTGATAAAAATGCAGATTTAATTTGAAGAATTGATGACTTTATGACTTTGAGAAGTCATAAAGATACCTAGATGTGCAACATCCAGCCTGAGTGTTTATGTCTATCTTAATGAATAGTGAGACCATAAAGCTCAACTTTGAATTTGAACCCCTATTTAAATAAAGTCCTGATATGGTCAGGCAGCTTCTTGAATGACTTTGGAAGGTGTTCAGTAAAAGAAAATCTGCAGTGTCATTTATTTGCATTCTGCTTTTACTGCTCAGATAGATACCAGTGTAAGAAATCTCTGCTGTCTCAGATTTTACATCTGGAATAAAATGAGTAGTATAGTTTTCAGTTTTGCACATGATTCTTACCTAGTTATTATTATTATCATTTCCACATCGTCCCACTGTTTGTCCTGTACCATAGTTTTTAATGTATTCATATGCATATCAATATCTCATTAATGGGCTTGAGTGGGATTAGTTTTTGACAGGCTATAGTGTCATCACTGCAGAGAACTTTTTTATTAAGCCTGAGAAAGACAAGGGTTTTGTACAAAAAAAAAGGGAAGATTTTTCTTACCTTAATCAGACATTAAGATCAATATCACCAAAGTTGGGTAAGAATAGTAATTACTAAGTAAGAAAAACTTACTAAGTACTAGATTACTGTTTATAGTTTTCTAAATTTTCATTGAAAAATAAAAACTAGACTACTTGGCTCTTATTGATTCTGATCATGTGCAAAAGCACATCATAAATCTCAAATTGCAGTTTTTACATAATTGTATATCATTATCTTATTATCTCTTTTTAAACTTTTGGCTGTCTTCTGCAATGAAAAATGTTATCATATCTGCATTTTTAATTGCTTCACTTTATTTTTCTGTTGTTCCAAAATCCTATGAATATGAATATGAATATGATTTCAGAAGTGGTTGGAGTGTTCTTTTTGGGCATTTCATAAACATGTTTCTGGCAGACTATTAGTTTAGGTGATCAGCTCTTAAATACTAAATACTGTATTTCAATACCGGATTTCAAGTTAGTTTTGACATAGATAGAAAAGACTTTTCAAGTGGCTTTTGTAAAAGTGACATCACGAAGTACTTTTGCAACATAATATAAAAAGAACGTTGAAATATAAAGTGATATTTTCTTAGAGAATACAAAGGTTGCAGTGTGGTATAAAATATTCTGCAGAACAGCATATAATTTTCTTTTGAATTTTTATGTGAACTCTGAAACTAAAAATGGTTCTGAAAACAGAAAATAATCATATTTTTAATAGCATCTTTTGTCCATTATAAATTTTTGAAAAAAAAAAAATCATGATCAACATATCTAGCCGTAGTAAAAAGAAATAATTGAATTAATATGGGTATAGTGTAATCTCTAGTCTGGTACATCAGAAAACATAGACTTTTAAAAAATTTAATGAAGCTGGTAAGTGTATGTGGATTTCATTCAAGAAAAAGAATACTGTCTACTAGAGATTGAATAATGTGTAATTTTGGAAAAAATAAACCACCCTCTACCTGCCAAGGCCGTGCAAGCCTTTGAAATGGTTTTATTATCAGCATCCTGTTCCACCTTCACTTTTGCAGTCCATCTTCTGCACTGCCACTGACCAAACCAAGTTTTGGCCATCTCATCTAAATTCCTGCTGTGCGTAAATACAGCTCCTGATTCAGAGGCATAAATGTAGTTGGCTATATGAAAACAAAAATCCTTGTTGGAATAGGTGGGGATTTAATGAGCACCATAACTAGGGTGCAATTACCTCTTCATCTTACAAAATACAGACAGTTGACTTAAGACAAGCTGAATTATTCTCTGATCAGCGTTGCATGTTGATTTCCTTAAACATGAGTGTCTAGTGCCATTAGTGCCTGAGGATGTCTCACGTGCCATGTACTGTGAACTTTGACCTTCACGTACCACACGTTTTACTCCTACCTTTTGTGTTTGTTCAACTTCTCACATCCACTGGTGTGTCCTGGCATGTTCCATGTTCTATGCCTTGTACTGCAGGGATAATTGCCTGTCTTGTCTGTAATAAGATTTTTGGCATGTGGCTAGTATTGTGGAACAAGTGTTTTATCAAAATTGAGGAGGCTAATGTTACTTCTGTGACTACTGCTAATTTTTTAAATTCTTTTTAATTTTTTCTGGCTAGGTTTTATTTGTCTCCCAGTTACCCTTACCTGGATGTACCTTTGTTTCATATAATGTTTAGAAATTTCTAAATCCTTCCTGTATCTCTGATACATACTCTGAATACCAGTTTCATCATGTCTGGATGTTTAAAAATAGTTGCTTTAATACCTGGTTCTGGAGTTTCTCAGTATTTTCAATCCCTAGTTTTGCTGCTAGACTGAACTTCTCAGTCTTCTAGACGTTTTGCCAACTATTCAGCAGTATTCATTTCAGGCCACCAGCATTGCTACTGTGTACACAGCAGTTGTCTTACTTGCTGTGTCCTTTCTTGTTGTGCTTGAAAGCCTTTTTCCCTTCTCTAATCGCTGGGCTCTGGCAGCCTGGGGCTCCAGGCATGGTGCCAAGTTCTTGCAAGCTGTCGGTCTTGATTTCCAAAGCAAACCCTATGAAAGGGTACTGTGGATAACATGGCCAGTGTTAGGAAGCACAGCTCAGTGTTTTTTCACATGCACACACATATTACCAAAACCCACTGGGGACTGGCAGCAGCCGCTGCATCACTGTTCTGCCTCCTGTCCTGTCCACAGCCCCAGGGGCCGTCGTCCGAAGCATGTGCAAGGAGACATGGCTCTGCATAGTTCACACAGTTTGTGCTTTCATTGAGGAAATTGCCTTTTAAAGCATAATATTCCACATGAGAATCCACATTTTTCCTCCAAGAATTTATTGCTTAAGAAAAGAGGTACTGAGTGGCACTTCCTCCTTGATGAGGAAGGAAAAGCCAATTCTACAGGTGCCTGCAGCCTCCTGACCAGTCTGCAGTGCTATAAAAATCCCACTGGAAAATTCTGAAAATCCTGGAGAGGTGAAGTGGCAGAAGATGGCTTAAAGTCACGTAATTCAGTAGATGAGAGGCACCATCCCACAAAACCAGAACGTACAAATAAACATCAAAGCCCTGTCAGAACTGTCTTCTCACTTGGGCCTGTCCCACTGTGTAGCCAGCCCTTCCATATTTTGAGTTTCTGTTTCTCAGTAGACAGAAGGCATTGGTTCCTGGCCACACACTCATTCTAGAAACTTCTAAGCAATTACAGAATGCTTAATTCATTTATTTTTGCCTACATGGAATAACTATAAAGAACTAACAAAGAGTATCCTCAGTGCCTGTAGTCAGGAAAATATTTGTGACACTTGCTTGGGAGCCTGGCTGATAAACCATTCTTGTGTATTAAACATTTTTCTTCTTGCTTTAGTTTTGAACAATTCTTCTCCTCAAGCATGCATCAGATATTATACTGTCTTTTGAGTCTGAGTGGTATGGTTAAAAGCATTATTTTTAAGTTGGAGTATTCATCCAAGTATTTGTCTTTACTGATTTTTGCAGAGGTGGTGAAAGAGATTTTTAATGCCTGTTTGTATATACTGAGATGTATTTCTGTCTGAGAACAACTTTCATGCCATGAAATCCAATACTTATGTTGGAAGTGGTCTTATGTGCCACATCTCTGCAACCATGGTGTAAGGTCATAGGAAAGACTCAGGCCTGTTCTCATCCTCTTTGCTGGCAGTTTGAAATGTGTTGTAATAAAGGAATAACTTCGGAGAAATGTCCTCTCAAACAACAAACATGCTTAGGTCAGAAGATCCTGTTCTTTGTTTTGCATCTGCTCACGGATTTTCTTCTAATGCAAATCTGCCAAGTCAACGCTATCCCTTTCCAACCCACAAGTCATCCAACAGGCTCATTGACATGCCCATTGCAATGCTGTGCCTAGTCTGTTATTTCCCTTGCATTTTCTGTAATGCTTCACATTACATCTTCAAGTCAAATTTGAATTCATTAAGAAAAAAAAAGGTGTGGGGTATGAGAAATAGGGGTTCATGAGCCTAGAAATGAGTACTATAAAAATCCGTCTGTAATTTTAAAAGAGGGGTTTGTCCTTTAAAAATAACTAATTAGAACTTAAGTTAAACAGAGAAGAATTAATGACCAAGAGCCATGTTCACTTAATTTCCAGAAAGCTGATAGCACTCCAGCTGTGTCAAGGGGGACTTCGGAGTTTTGATGTCTTCATGAGAAGACATGGATTTAGAGCACCTGGGTACAAGGCAGGGTGCTGGGGAAAGGTAGGCTGGACATTTATTTTAAAAGTGTTGTGGTTTAATCCCAGCCAACAACTCGGCACCACCCAGCCACTTACTCCCTGACTGGTGGGATGGGGGGACAAAATAGAAAAGGTAAAAATAAGAAAACCCATGGTTGAGATTAGGACAGTTTAATAAGTAAAGCAAAAGCACTTAAGCAAAACAAACAAAGACATTAATTTACCACTTCCCATGGGCACTTCCCAGGTGTTCAGCCTTCCCCAAGAAAGCATGGCTTCATCATATGTAAGGATTACCTGTGAAGAAATCTGGAGAGGCACTTGGAGGATATGTAGTGATAGGACATGGAACAACAGCTTTAAACTGAAAGAGAGTAGGTTTAGATTGGATGTTAGGAAGAAATTCTTTACTGCGAGGGTGGTAAGACAATGGAATGGGTTGCCCAGAGAAGTCATGGACTCCTCATGCCTGGAAGTTCAAGGCCAAGTTGGGTGGGGCTTTGAGCAACCTGGTCTAGACACCTGGAGGTGTCTCTGCCCATGGCAGGGGGTTGGAACTAGATGGTCTTTAAAGTCCCCTCCAAACCACACCATTTTATGAAGACAAAGACTATAATTTTAAATGTCCCCCCCACTTCCCCAGCTTTATATGCTGAACATGATGCCCTCTGGTATGGAATGTCTCTTGGTTCAGTTGGGATGAGCTGTCCCCACTGGGTTGTGTCCCCTCCCAACTCCCGTGCACCTCCAGCCTCCTCGCTGGTGTGGTAAGGCTAGTTCAGCAATAACAAAAACATCTTGGTATTTCCACCACTGTTTCCAGCAAGGTCCAGAACATTGCCGAAATACTCTACACTGTGAAGAAAATTAACTCTATTCCAGCTCACACCAGTACAGGGAAGCAGTGGAGCAGGCACAGGATGAGTTGATAGGTCTTCTGAATTAATTCCTTTGCTTGGAGCTTCCTCATTATTTGAACAATCAGATTTTTAGAATCACATCCAGAAATACCCTTGGTAATCCACTTTAGCTGATTCCTTGTACCTAAAGTGCTCATGGACTCAAGAAAGTGAAATAACATTCTGGTCAGTAAACACTAAGGAAATTCAGCTCGCTGGCTGATCCCAAGTAAAAGGCACTGACACCAAAGAATCTGCTGCTAGGTACTTTGGGAGAAAACAGCAAAAGTCAATATTCAGTAAATTAAATACTCATTGCAGATTATTTACGTAGCTCTACTTCATATCCTTAAATTAGAGACCTTTCAAACCAAAATCTGTGCCATTGCTGCCATGTTAACAAATTCATTTATGCAAGTTAATACGAGCAATAAGGCCCTTTAAAAATATATAAAATTACTTCAGACAAGGCTAGTAATATTTTCAAGTTTTTTAGAATGCTCCTAGAAAACTGAAAGGTATTAAGCCCTATGGTGTCTAAAGGAGGCTTTTCCTTTGTCCAGCCTGCTCTTGGTGAACGCAGGAACATAGTACTTATATTGGAAATTGCTGCATGTGATATTTCATTAATTCCTGCTTGTACAACTTGGTATGTTGTTTCCTATTTTCTTGTACTGCTAGTGACCAGATAACTTTCTGGCAATTTAAGAAATCATTTAAGAAAGGTTAGCCATTTAAGCAGTGTTTCTTTGTTCTGTAAGTATTTAAATGTCTATGACATTCTCAGCAGTTAACATACTGGACTTTCCTAAGTACTTAGAAGGTAATTGCATTTTAGCTTTAAGAAAAGGAGGGATATTAATTTCAAAATGTATCAACTATGGATCCATTCACTTCTCAAAAGGAGGAAAAATTTCTCAACAAAAATATATCCTTTATAGCATTTATCCTCTGGAAAATAGCATCATGAAGTTAGATCTCAGATGGCAGGGCCCAGAGTCTGTAAGCCCACCCAGCATGCTGTGACATGGAGATTTTTTTCTGTTGACTTTCTGCATAGTCCAGTTTTGAGGTTGTGGCATTGCATCCAGTTTGGACTAGATCCAGACCTACACCAGCCAAGTCTGCACTTCACCAGGTTGTCCCATGAGGTGTTAACAATACCCCTTGTTGTCATCTTGGAGTTCCTTTGTCCAAGGAACTTACGTCCACAGTCCACATATTCTCTGGGATTTAAGGTAAAAAGGAAAAAGAGAGTAGAGAGGAGGAGTTGCACTGGGGCCACTTCCTTTCACATTCATTTCGTAGGGAGGATTTTGATACGTGGCACTGTGGGACACAGAAGCTGGGCAAGGTCCCACAATAGCACTTCCATGGCCCCAAAATAATTTGGTTGCATTCAGATGAGAAGAAGAACAGAGGATGAAGTATAGAGGTGGTCTATGGACTGTCTTTTAAGTCCATGGATGACCACTGCTGTGGATAATGCTGTGGTCATAGTGATGTGTATTTTCTGAACTGCTTCTTCCAGTTTTTCTCCTTGGAGGACTCTATGGTTTAATGCAGAAGTAAAGCTAGCACACAGGGTTGTTTGAGTGGGCAGTGGTCCATCCCTTGCCACTGCACAGTGCTCCTTCTGCCTCCTCAGAGCGTGTAGTGTCTTTGTTGCCAGACCTGGAGCTGGCAGGCTCTGTGGGTTGTGCTGGTTCCTGTGCCTGGCCCTGAGCAATGCTTCACTCCCTGTGGGCTCAGAAGGTAAAAGTCCAGGAAGAAGTAATAATTGAATGCATAAGTAATTGTTGCAAGATGAATAACTGATGTATTTAGGATTGCTTTATTTCATTAATTTTCAGTGCAGAGGTTTGGCTGCATTCAGCCGTTTTACAAACTGGCTTTACTCTTCAAGTAAGGTGTCAATGATAACCTTTTCTCTTAATCACCTCTGGAAAAAAAGGGTCCCTTTGCCAGGCCATACCCAGTACAACCCAGGTTCTGCACTGTTGTGGGGAAACTCACATGTAATCATTACCAAATGCAAATATTTAGAAAGAAAGGCTTTTTAAAAGAAGCAAGCACGCATCATCTTAATGCATGCAACATAAAGACTAATGAGGGCTTTTGGGAAGCACTCAGTACTGTAGACTCTCTTTAGTGCATCACTATATAGAAAATAACTCTGCTATGAGAGATGTTGCCCTTGTTACTTTGTGCTTCTGTCACTTTCCTGGTCTGCTGTTGGCCACTCTAGCTGGCTTTCAGTCCACAGAGAGTCCTCAGACCATCCCCAGCCAAATCTGAGAGCTCTTGCGAGACGTAAGTGGAGGCAGTCTCATCTAGAGCAGTGCTCCAGTTGATGTTGCTTTGTTTAAAGATGAATGTGCAACCATTATCTGTTACACAGCATTTTCTCAGGCAGTGTATGCTTTTAAGGAGTACCTATGTTTTATTTCTCCACAAACAAACAGAAAACTTTCCCATTGGCTTTCAACAAAAGACAGACTGTGCAACAGCAGTTTTCTTTCCCCTAAGGATGGCAGCCTGTCATCTCTATTAATCTTCCACACATTATCGTCACCTGCATGCTTTGTTCAAGTATGATGAATTTCTACACCAAATACAGAAAACTAGTGATATTTGAGGGAAAGTAATCCCCCTGACAGACAGTTGTGGACACAATGATGGAAGTGGATGGGGTTAGATTTGTGCCCCATGGTGAGCCCTATGGCCTGTTTTCTTTTTCTTCGTTATTTTGGTTACTGAAGGATTTTTAAAACTCAGTAACAAAATTTCTAGGGAGTGTCTCCCTGTTTCTTTCTTTTTGTTGGAGGTGATTTTATATGCTTTATAAAATGATCCTGTGAAGTTCAAGGGGATATTTGTCCATTTAGAGTTGTAAACATTCATTAGAGTCCACAAATACTGGGGCCATTTGTAGGGCAGCACCCAGTGCATTTAATCCAAATAGGATCTCTGAGCCATCATCAGAATAGAAAAAGTTGAATAATGTGCTTTCCCATTCACATTGCTGTTTTTCTTTCATAGTTTTGTTGTGTTGTTTGGTTTGGTTGGGTTTTTTTTTACATTACTTTCAATTGAAAAGAGCCTTCATTGGTTTTGTTACTCAGGTTATATTGTTGGTATATGCTGGAGGTTTGCAGTGGTGCATAGCAATGAACTTTATTGTACATTATAGCTCCACGTGCCATAACATTGAAATCACATTCTTTCTTCAAGGCATTTTGTGAGATGCTGACTTAATGCCATTTAAACAAAGTTTATGTGGGTTGTGCATTAAATTGTCATTGCATTTATATTAGTATTGCCTCTAAAAGAAAACTGTTAATTTTCAAAATGAAGAGGAAGTATTAAAGCTGCTTTTCCCACTAAGTTGTTTACTATGACATATAATTAATAGCTACGTTAAGTATTCTAGTTAAAAATGTTTTCCTGCCTTTTTTTCCCTCCCAGTCTTCTACCCATTATTATTAAAAATGTGGTTTGATTCAGATGATTTGTGCTGAGGTTTCAGTTATAGTGCCCTACTGACTTTTTTTCGTGGCTGAAATTGAGCTCAATACCCATATTCCAAGGTAGGCCACAGATATTTCTTGGAAGTGTCATTCTCTATAAAAATGTATTATTTTCTTGGATATTTTGCAATCTACTGATTTAATAGTGAGTTACAGAATTATTGCCTCTCTGTTCCAAGTTAAAAGAAACTTTTGTTAAAAACAGTGAAATATAAATGGTCGGTTATACCTCCTGGTAGTACTGCAAACTTGAAAACTTTTGATACAAATGATTTCTTTTAAAGTTGTACAGTTTTTAGTACCAGCTCCTGCCATTTTACAGAACCAGATAGGGAGACCAGAAGAGTATTTATAAAGAAGGAAACCTTAAAATGGCAAGTGAAGGGAAAATGTTTAGCTTTGATATTAATTAAGCATTTAAAAATCTGTTTCTGTAATATAAAGATACAAAATTACCTTCCATACCCCTTCTTTTCCTGTCACACCATTTAGTATTATCCCTTTGGGATTGGAAAGCTGGCGAGAACCACTGAGGAAAAACAACATTAGCAAACTCATCAGGTTGTACATTCTCCATCAGGAGATGGAGAGCTATTCTGGCCCTGGACTGTGTGGCTCCAGTGGGAGGGGAGATTGTCCTTGTTCCTTGTCGAGGGGAGATTGTTCCCCAGGGTGATGCTCAGATGAACCTGGATTTATTATGGTTTGCTGTTTGTGGAGGGTAGCATCAAAGCAATTTGTTGGGTTGGAACCTAAGGAAGGAAACTGGCTCTCAGAAGTACTCCTGAGACAGAGCTCCTCAGGGCTCTCCTGTTACTGAAGTAGCTTGTGGGGTGTGCTGTGTTGAGGTTGACAAAATCCATCACCCCTCACTGAATGACTGGTGCAGGACCATGAGAGGAGTTGCTGTCACAGCTGAGGTTAGAGTGTACACAGTCTCAGGTCTTTGTCCTATGTTCAAGGTCTGGAAAATGATAGGAAAACAACCAACCAACCAGACAGAAACCCTGCAACCCAACAATTTTTAGCTTGTTCATTTCTGTAATAAATGAAGTGAAATGGAGTCAAGCAAGCAAGAGAATAACACATTTTTTTCATGTAAAATTCATTAGAACAGACAAGAACGTGGGGGAAATAAACCACATCTGTGTATAAATATAATGGGATTCTTTTTTTCAAGTAGTACAAAATAATACTGTTAATGAAAGATATTTCATTAAGTATGAAATTAACCTTCATTAATTATCAGCTTAGGAAAAGCGCTTTGTGTAAGCAGAATTACTTTGACAGCTAAATGTGATTAAATAAGCAAAACTGAAGTAGGAGAAAGTGTACTCAGTTCAAATACAGTGTTTTAAAATTCCTGCCATACTTTTCCCAATATCTTCATGGAAATCAAAATGAAACTTCGAGGCACTTGAGTCTGTTCATTCCTGCCAATTTCAACTGCTGGCAGCCAGTGTCTGTTTTCTTGGCCTGTTGATTGGAAAAACATTAAATAAAAGAAGTATTAAGGTTAGGTAGTTGGATGACTTACTTCTTAAAACTAACATGGCCTCAATTTTAAGACTGTTTTTACCCTATAGGGAGTCTAGATTTTTTAATCATTCTGCACAAAGCTAAGCTAAGATGAAAGGCATACTATAACATCTATTTATGTAATATGTAATGTCTCTGAATCAGAAAAAGTAAAATTGTGCAAACAATATCCTATTTTTCGTTCTTATTTTCTGAGTATTTTATGTAAGTAAAAATACAATTAAAACATAAACCATATAATGTGACTCGCATCCTATGTAACACTGTGATATCCTAATAGAATGCACTTGAAAATCTTGTTATTTTTCATTATTTTGTTTCATGTTGAAAATAGAAAAATGTATTCAACATGTGTCTGATCATAAAGAGCACTACTCCATTCTGCCCAAGAAGCAAACACTCTACTTTCAGTTGGGTAACATACTGTAAATCCATAGTCCTGCCAGTTTTTTTAGTCTAAACACTTAGGAAGGACAATGATGTTTGCAGGTCACCAAAGTGGCCTCATAGTTGCTTAACTCATTTTTATGTCATATATGCAGGCACGCTATATAAAAATAGGAGTAATATTTTTCATTTTGATAATACAATACTTACTGTGATATTCTAATTGAAAGAATCATTCTTTAATGCCAGAAAGCTGTCAGCTATGCCTGACGAGGAATACAGAAAGTTACAATGGACATTTGGAAAATTCAGTAGCAAAATAATTGGTGGGAAATTGCAATTCAGCAAAGCACTAATGACCATGTGTATAATCTCTCTGAATGTCTATTATGCCCACTTT
Source organism: Erpornis zantholeuca (assembly GCA_013400515.1). NCBI lineage: Eukaryota > Metazoa > Chordata > Aves > Passeriformes > Timaliidae > Erpornis > Erpornis zantholeuca. The sequence goes on along the minus strand of VZTN01015902.1, from coordinate 95,668 downwards.
ATGTTCAGCAGTTTGGCTTTACAGATTTATTGAGAGTTACATGTGAGAACAGGCTGCACAGTTCATGCCAAATGGTTTTCTTTAAATCACAGCTCACCTCTGGTCACGGACAGGGGCGGACAGAGCGAAGCACCTGTTACAATCCAATGTTAAGCCCAAAAAGCCAAGGAAGCTAGGAGTCTGAGCATAAACTGGAAAGAACTTAGAATATTCTAAAATAACCCCAAACGAGATTAAAATCAAATGAGATTAGATGTTGTTGCCAAAAAACGGGTGTATTTTATTTTAATGGTTAAAGAGGCAGAGAGAAGGAAAGAAAAAGAAACAGAGGAACAGAAAGAGATAGGAAAGGAAAGGTGTGCGTGTGTGGTCTTCGGGGGTACAGGAAATAGTGACAATGGTTAGATGGAAGCATATCACCCGTCCGAGAGTCCCGATGATGATCCGTTGCTCTCCTCCGTCTGCTCTGGTGCTGGAGGTCCCACTCCGGGCCACACCACGCTGCCACGCCGGGCCGCTAGGCTGGGCCGGGCCGGGCTGCCACGCCGGGGGCGAATGCAGAGTCCCGTGGGTTAATACATGTTTGAGCCGGGGGAGGGGAACGCCCCTGTGCCTTTGCAGTACTAGCTTCAGACACTGTCCCTGGCACTCAGTTGCATCGGCTCTGGTTCGGGTCTGAGGGCCGCTTTTGGAGGGCCTCTCTGTGTTAGGCATGTCCCCGTCTGCCGCGGATGAGCCCCTCTCCCTTAGCTGGGCTCCGGGGGTCAGTGAAGGCTGGGCAGTTCCAACACACCCAAAGGCTCTATTCTCCCCCCACCCTCCACACCAGGGTCTGCGCAAGCCGATGGCCCCGGGCTGTGGAAGGTGTTAAGCTTTGTGTACTTGTGAAAGTCCCTCGGCTCTGTGCTGGTTATCCTATCTCAGTCAGCGTGTAGTTGGGTGCCTCAGTCCATAGCAGAGTGGTATTCGTCTGTGCAGCTTTTTGCAACACAGTTTTAAAAGCAGAGAAAATGTTTTAACTCATAAAACTATAATTTCAGTCTCTGACAGCACCCTGTGCAGCTGCAGGTGGGATGTGCTGCTCAGGCACACATAGGCCTTGAGCTGAGCGCTGTCAGGCCCTGGCAGTGACATTGGCTTTATCTTGGAACAGCCGGGGGGTTGTTCTGCAAGGCAACAGCAGGAATCTCATTTGGATTCAACGGGAAGCTGGCCCAGGAAAGCTCACGGGCAGGAAGGATTCAGTTTAGAGGAGGAGGAAAAGGTGACCAAGGAAACCTGGGCAGACACTTGGTGGTCATGTAGTGAACAGTGCAAATTAATTACTTAGTTGTATCTGTGGGTGCATTTTAAGTATACTTTGATGAAGTACTTAAAGAGAATTTGATTCTGATACTAACATTAAATTTAAAAATTATATTCTTCGATCATAAGGTTTACTGTAAGAGTTTCTCATTCTCCTTTTTACCCTATCGTACATATGTTATTGCTGCACTACCATCCATTTTGCTCTTTACTTCAAATTGATGGGAAATTGCACAATAAAAAGAAATAATATATACATACAGAACTATATGTATATATTTATTATTTTTCTAAAATAGAAATAGAGGAGGAAATAAAAATACAAATATTTTTTTAAATGCAAAACAAATTGGTATGTTTGGCCTTTATTTTTCTCATAACAAAAGCATTTCATATTTAAGCAGTTCACATGTCAGTAAAAATTATCAAGTAACTTACCGGCACTCTGTCAAGGCATTGCTTCAACAAAAAAAGATACAGCAGCTATCTCAAGCATTACCTGAAGCTCCAAATACTCTCTGAATGACTGTCCTGGTAAGGCAACAGAGATTGTAAATGTTCAAAGAAATCGGTGAAGCTTTAGCATATATTGAATGCTGAAGTGCTAACCCAAGGAAGGACGATGTTAGGAGTGAGCATAACAACACTGTCAGATCACACTTCCCTGCTCTTGAGAGGGACTTGCTCCTGCTCTGTCTGTAATCATATTACATGGCCATTTTAATGACCTGATTAAACTCTCACAATGAGTTCTGCTCCCATTACTAGTATCTGAAAGCTCTCTCCAGATAAAAATAATCTCTGTTAGTTAAGTTTCCTTTCTCTTCCTCTTTTTTTTTTTCCCTTTTTCTTTCCTTTCCTTTTTTTTTTTAATTTTTTTTTTAATGGAGAACATATATCCCTACTAAATCTACCAGGCAAAAAGCACAAAGCTATTTTAAATGTCTCTCCTGAAAGATACTCCCAGTACTTCTGAGCATTGTAGTAATTTGTCTTTGTACCTATTCCATCTTGAATCCTAAGCTCATCCATGCTGCATTGGCTGCAGTAGCTGTTTTCAATGAAAGATTTTTGATCAATATGTCTCATTCTGCAGCAAGCAAAATTCATTATAAATACTGCAATGAACAACTCACTTCATTTATTACTTGGCTTACAAACATGAAGCCAGATTATACCAACATTTACATGCACAGCATTTTCCAAGGATATAAGTAAATTACTTAGTAGTTCTGCCAGGAAAATTACAAAAGAGAATCTAAATAAAAATGTTTATTTTTCAATGCAGTATAATTTACATAGAGCACAGCAATAGGTAGTTAAAAATTCAGAATTAAATATGAAGTATTATAGTAAATAATGCATAATGTTGGTGGAAATTTCAGTATTTCTAAGCAATAAATTAATGAATGCAATATATCTCGTAAAATATTGTGTATCTTTTTTTACATTTATGTTTTCTGAGGCCATGTGCAGTTTTACAGTTGTGTTGTGTTAATTTTGTAGATATGCTTTCGGAGATGCAATGCCTATGAAAAGAGGGATTTGGCTGAGAAAAAAACTGTACTCATCTTATCTTTATAAGCCTACCAAAGCATTGCATAAGTCCTTTTAGTCCTGAAATAGAGTATGCAGATGCTTTCAGGGACTGGCCAGGAAAAAATTAATACATTAAGCACTGTGATCCTGAGCCCTGGGGCTGCTATGCTGGTGAATAATGCAGGGGATTACAGCACGTTTCGCTTCTGGCCTTCGTGATTTCTCTCTGTTGCCTCTGTATTTAGATCTTTTTCGTTTACAAGTCTATTTTTTTTCATTTAATTAAACCTTAGCACAAGTAACATTTTCAAAATTAAAGCATTTCAAGCTGTGGTAGAATCTGGAATGCAACTTTTTTATTATTCGCAATCTTAAATGTTGTTACTAATTCATATTCACTTCACAGCCACAGAGACGCCATTGTAAATTGCCTGGATGGTTCTAATGGAACCACTTTCCTTTCACTCCTTAATCTCACTCTCTCCTAAATTGGCAGTGACAGTGTAAGTCCATTTTCAGAGCATGTGCTTTTAAGGAACATATCATGGTTGATTTTTTGAAAAGTAGTCATCCAGTCACAGTAGGGGGATCGAGTGCCTTTGATTTGGGAATTATATAATTAATTGAGAAGGCGGGACAGGCCTTCAAAGGCAAACGAAGATGTGTTCTGTATTTTCCTGTTCTCAGTGTAGGAATGATTGTGGTGCTGTGCCTAAAGCCAGGCAGATGGTTAGCACACTCAAGTGTCTGAATTTATGTGAGAGGTGGGGTTTCACAGGTGATACTTTTATCCAGTTGAGGTTTAGAAGTCGCAGTATCTTTGGAGGAATCAATACGCCTCTGAATGAAAAGAACGGTTGCCTTTGGGAAGTATGGATGTGATTTGACTTCAACATGTACCCATGAACTGGAAGACAGGCACGCTTGAGGAGCTTTGCAAAATAAGGAGGAAAAGGACTTTTTCCACTTATTTTGAGTCATTCTGAAAGAAGGGATGCTCTAATTGTGCCATGAGAGAGACAAAATATGAGACAGCAAGACTAATTGTGGCTCTGGGAGTTATTTTTTCTTCTTTGTTTCCTAAAAGCAGGATGCCCACTCTGCTCAGTTAGTGGAAATGAACTGTGAATGGAAGACATCAGCTCTGCGCTGTGCTTGAGATAATGCACACACCTTCCAGCAGACAGAATTAGTGTTTCTGCTGTGCTTGTTGTAGCTGTGCAGCACCTGCCTTTCAGGCTTTTAGCTATTGCGTGTGAGTTCATCCCGGACTGAGGGCACACCATCTGAACATGTTCTCCTCAGCCAAGTGAAAAGGTGACTGCTGGGAGGATGAGTTGTGCCTTCTGATCACTCTGAGAAGCTTCTGTCTATTCCTAGTTATTTCAGTGCCTTCAGAAACCAGCTGGTGCAACCCAGTTTGCTCTTTGAGACCTTTGGCATTCAGCATAGCTCCTTCCTTGCCTTTCGTTTTCAAATAACGACAAATTAAGCACACCAGTTTCTTTTAGCATCTCCAGTATTGCTCATTACAGTGCTCATCTAAATAAATGGGGGATAGTGTGTCCTTCCTTGCCTTTCATTTTCAAGTAATGACAAAACTAATGACACATGAGCTTAAAACATGATTTTTCAGATGAAAGACACCAAGGCAAATGAACAGATACAGCTGTCAAACATACTTACAGGTTTATGAAGATCTGTGGCATCATATTCCGTGGAATGTGCTAGACTAGAAAGGGCAGGAAAGTGTATGCAGATAGAAAATAATTCTAAAATCTTCTAGACTTTCTAAAGTCATAATTTTGAAGTCAGGCTGTAACTCTTTCTCAATATTCTGTTGCTGTTTCTTAAATTTGTCTTTCAATGTCTAGCCTTGCACCAACAAGGAGAACTCTTACAGTACTTCCAGAACTTCTTACTCATTCTCTGTGGTTAGGTAATGTCCTTTCTCCATCTTATAGAGGAAGAAATAAGTAGCATTTCTCCAGTTTGTTCACCGAGAATACGTGCCATACACCCTTTACCTGAACATAATAGGAAATAATAAGCAGGCAGTTTTCTTGTTCAGAAACTCAAGCGTTCCTTTAAAAATCCTAACTCCTTTCTTGGACCTTTTTCTTGGCTTCTTCCTGTGAAGACTTTCACATAGTCTCCTATGTCTCTTGCCTCTGTTTTTCTTTTATTAGGAGGCAAAAAGATCTCTATGTGCAGCTAAATGGCTACTGGGTCCTACATTATCTTCTGGCCTGCAGGTAAAAACACCACACTGGATTGTTTTATTTTTCCATTCAGGCGTCTTTTATGCCGGCTGGTTTTAACCTCCTGTTAGGCAATATGGTAGTGACATGTTTTTTCATGTAGCCCACATGGGTGATGTCCAGCATGACCACCAGATCTGATAGCCAATGGTGAAAGATAGAGGCACTGGCAGATGTCACCTGTCTCCAGCACAGACTGTGTTTTGTTGAACAACTCGTTCCACCCAGTTTGGTTGGCAGAACTGCTGGTGGCACATGGATGGCGGCACTTGGGTCTCCAGCTCACTCCCAAGGCTGCCCCAGAGGCTGTGCCAGGCTGCTCCTGTGGACACCAAGCAGCTTGCACAAAACAGACAGCAGTCAGCAAAACAACACTGCACAACCTTCTGGCTGTACCTGATCAGTGTCTCATGGTTTTCAATTTGTCAGAAACCAGAGCTTATCAGGCAACAGTGAAGTAGCTGCAGCTATTTTCTCAAAACCCACCCCCCCAAAAAAAAGTGAGAAAATCTGGTCTCTACAACCACCATTATCCATTGCACAGAGCACAGTCACATCCCTTTCTTAGTCCACTAGGAGTGGAAAATCAGCAATGAAAATCTTTAAGGCCTTCAGTTTGCCTATACAAACCTAAGTAAACAAGGTGCCAAAAAAGAGAAATTTATTACTTTCTACCTTTGTTACTGCATTTTATATACCCTTTCCTTCTAGACCTTTTTTACCTGAAAGTGAAAGCCGAAATTCTGTGAGCAGGGAACAGAAGGATTCTGTTTCCAAGACACCTGTTTATGAACACACTTGGGAAACACATAAAAAGATTTCCCCAAGATTATGTTTGCAGATAAGTTCTACCCATCTGGGTAGAAGAAAATGAATGGCAATAAGAGAAATAAAATACAAAGCAGTCTACTGAAAATGGGCAAGAAAAAAATCTCCATTTATTTAGATGAGCACTGTAATGAGCTAAAAGAGACTGGTGTGCTTAAACCATTTGTCAATCATGTTGGCCGAAAGTGTTGCAAACTTAGAGGATGCATATTTTCAAATGTGAAACCAGAATGGTTTGATTTTTCAGTGCAGACCAAGTCTGAATTAAAACACCTGCATGCTGTGCTTAGATTCAAAAAGTGATAGAAACAGTGGGTGGCTCAAAAGATACAGCATGGGTTGATTGCAAAACCAGTCAGCAGTCAGAGGCCTCATGTGCTGGCAGATGTGATGATTTATTTCATCTTGGGCTATGTTTATGCACTGACCCTTTGTGCTTTGGCCTGAAAGTAAAAAGTTCTCAAAACCATGCTTTTAGGTCTGTTACCAGTGTGTTTCCTATTAGTGTGTTTCAAGGGGGGGTGTTACAAAGCAAAGGAAAATCCTTCAGAGTTAAGATTAATGCATGGCACTTTGTAGCAATGCATCCACCTAAGTTCTGTGTTCACAAATTAAAATAAAACTTAAAAGTTAAACCAACCCATCACATCAGCACATACTCCAAAGGCTTCCTTTGGCCCTCAGGCAATCTCAGGGAGATGTACTTTTTGCTATAGTGTTGGACTGGCTGGGTCTGACAGGCAGCCTGTCCTCTTCTCCCCTCCACCCTGCTAGGACTGTTTCTAACAGAGCCTCAGGTTCTTTAATTTTTTTTTCCCTAGAAACATGTTATGCAATAGCATGTAAAATATTATGTAATAATAGCAATAATATTTGCTGGCTTTACACTAATTTCCAAAATAGATATCATCACAGCTTCTTTACTATTTAAATATTTCCTTACTGTTATTATCAATACAGCTTCAATAAGATAAGCAAGAGGAAAGCACACGGGACCCCCTAAAGTTAAAAATATTTCAGTCACCTGTGCTGATCTAGGGAAAAGGACTCTGAACTTCACAGGTAAAGCCACTGCATTTCTGCATTCCTATCAATACTTGCATGATCTGAAAAAACAGCTTGTCCTGAGTTATGTGCAAAGAAAATTTGGTGGACCTCAATTTGTTAATCTCTCCTTTCTACTCATTGTCCAGAGACTGTACCATTCCATGTGATAGAAGATGCTAGCAGTACTTGGTCAAATATATTCTCACTGTTGCAATGAAAGAAGAGCACAGAGCTAAGGACAAAACCAACAAGTTTTGGACTTTAATTCTGCCAGCAGTCTGAAATTGGTTTTAGTTGGTTTTTGGTTTAGATCATCCAGGATCATTGCAGCATTATATGCAGATTATATTTATTTTCCATAATATTCTCCTGAAAGGGACATTTTAATTTCTGTTCCCGCACAGCAGGATGCTGCTGATCTGCATTTCCACAGACCCAGAGGAATCATATCTCCTGTCTCTATGGCAAACATAGTGGTTCATCTCATTTGTCACCCTCCCTTGTGTCTGAGGAGACAGTGGCACAAAGACTGAAAACCCTTGTGCGAGTGGATTAGAGGGACTGTGGGCAGTGGACTCTTGGGGACCCTGTGCCCCAGGGAGAGATGCTCAGTTGCCCTCATGCCTCTTGCACTGGGTGCTGATAGCAGGGCCAGGCGACCCCAGCAGAGGCAGGCACTGGTGAATACAGTCTGCCAAAACAGCAGCAGAAAGGAATGGTTGACAAGAGGATTTCTTTGCCACTGAACATTCCTAGCACAGCAAAACCTCTGACCGAATGGGATTCAGAGAGATACTGGGGAGAGAGAAAAAAAAAAAAGGCAGGTAAGCATCTTCCCTTCCTTGTTAGCCATTTTAGAGATTAAGTCCCTGGCAGGTGGAGGTCTCTCTGTGAGTATGAAGGAGGGATGTGCTAAGGAAACACACATGCAGTCTGGTGCCGGAGGAGGCACTGCAGCACCTGGGACAGGGTGCAAGGAACAAGGGAGGGACAGCAGAAGACTGGAGGCAAGTGAGCCAAGGGGTGGTAATCCACATCATGGCCAGGGGTCGAGGAGCACAGTTAATGGAAATTTGTTACACTCTGCTTACCAGAGAGGCATCTCAAGTGCTTTTTCTAGACTCCTCCTTGCATTTTAGGGAAGTGCAGTAATATAACATGATGGCCACTGTTCAGACTGCAGAGGAGCAGAACCTGTCCTTTCACGACAGATTTACTGATTGTGAAAGGATATAATTGTGAAATGGCAGCTGAGAGAGGGTTAATTAATCAGCTGCTGTGGTGCAGCAGCATTCCCACAGGTCCCTCGAGCCTGAGCACCATGTGGCTTTCCTGCTGGGGAACTCCATCACTGTTGAACCCCTCAGTAACTTACATAAAATGAAAATGGGACAAATGGAGTTTCTCATAATTATGTATATCATCTCTCTTGAATCATACCAGAATCTGTTGGCCAGTGTTGCTTTTGTAATCACTGTTTCTGAGTGAAATAAAAATTACACTGTGCTGCAAAAAAAATAGGTATGAAGCTGGTAATAGTAACATCTCAGCCAGCATTTGCCTGATTGCTTAGGTTTCCACCTCATTCTTTCCTCTCCATGTCACCAGCAGTGCAACATCTAGGTCATTTGTAAAATACTACAATTTTCATTCAGCATGCCCAGTGAAAACAGGTAATGCTTAAATATGTGTTTGGAAGAAAAAATTGATAAATATGATGTTTCAGATTCAAGCTGGATGTATTATCTTTTCCTGAGCAGTTAAAATGATGTCTGTAATCAGTCAGTTTCCAAAGCACTGCCAGCAGTCTTTAAAGTTGTCTAACATGGCTCTAGTACTTTCCATTTTTTTCCTTCATCCTAATAATTTTTATAAAAGAATCTAACCAATGCTAGGTGCTTTTTTTTTTTTTCCCACATTTTCATAGTTACCAAATGTGTTTTGATTTCTTCTTTATTAACATGATTTGGACAGATCCAAAAAGATGCTTAGATCCATAAACTCATTTATTCACCTAAACTCCCAAGTCATCTTGAACACCAGCCTTAGCTTCAGTTGAGTCACCCTGTTTGTTTCCATTGAGAGCTCCATGTGATTAGTTTCGGCTTAAATATCCAACTTCTGGGCGCCTAAGGTAAATGAAGCCCAGTCATGGGTCACAAATAATTGTTCATTTGTTCTATAACTCTTTTCAGACTGGGACCTTTGTCTCAGGTCCAGGACATTGGCAAAGACCTGGGGTTGAACATAGCCTGGGAAGGGAGATTATGATGTCATGGAAGAACTTGAGTAATCTGGTCTTTGCACACTTCGACTCAAAACCCCTAACATTTAGCTGGAAAACATAGCTCAATGAGTTAAGTCTGTTAGGAGCTGAAGCTTTGTTGAGTTTCTGTGGCGCATGTATTCCTTATTTAGGAAATATTTTTTATTTTTCCCTTTTTCCTATTTAGGAGGGAAGGGAAGAAAAACCACAAAATGTATTTTTTTCAGAATTTAATATCAGTCATAGCTTTTGACGATGTTCATCCAATGATAAAAATAACCTCATCTATCGTCACAAATCCATGGAGAAAATCTGCCATAAACAGGGTTATTGTTAAACTTTATTTTACATTCATTTGTACTGGTATTGAAAATGAGCAGCAAGGGAGACCACAGGTGCTAAAGCAGTAAAGAACTGGAAAACAAACAAAATGCTTCATTTTCAGCCAGAGGCAGGTTACAATGTTTCCTGGGAAAAAGCTTTCAATAGAAGGAGATTTTGTGGTAAACTGATGGTGACATTAGGCAAAGTTGACTATAATAGATAAATCTAATATGCATATTTTGTCATTATCTGAGATATGGCTACCATGTAATGAAAATTTTGCAACACTCAAAGCCTGTGCACAAGGTTATTTCTTCTTGCATAAATCTGAGCACATAAAGGCAGTTGGAGGAGTGCTTTAAATTGGCAAGGATGATCTGGATGATAAAACTTAAGTGCAAAATGAATATTAATTTTTAGTGCAGTAAAATTAGCTGACTCTGAAGACTGCAGGCACTTAACCTTTTCTGGAGTACAATTACCTGTTTTAAACTGAATTTTAAAATTGTTTTACTCTTTCAATTTTATATATTGTCCTGGTCCATTCTGGTTTGGATGCTGTGCAAGTGCTCATGGGAGATGGGGAGTTCTGGGCAGAGGATCCGGAGCAGTGTGCTGTGAGCTTTTAGAGGGAATGCCTTGGCTGCACTTAGTCACTGACATCTCAGCATGGCCAGTTTAGTACCAGTGACATCTTCAGCCCGAGGTGAGCTCCTCTGAAGTGAGTGTTTTCTTTGGGGCTCTAGAAAGAACAGTGTGAAATTCTGAACGTTGGACTTCCTGGAAGAAAGCCCTTGCCATCCTTCAGGCTACTTTCTCTGTGATTCTAGGATTTGTGTGTACCTTCCTAAGGAGTCAGTCTGCCTTCCAGTGAGGATGTATCTTTGTTCTTAGGTAAACAATGTATTCTAAAAAATTGCAGTGAGGAATACTGAAGTTTCTGTTGAGTCACAGACTAAGTTACCCCAGCCAGAAGCTACCGTCATCACCTCAGCCAAGTTATCTCAAAATAAACAAATTTGACAGAACTCATTTTGATTTCCTTTACAAGAGACAACTTCTTAAAGTACTCTCTCATGATACAAAGTTCAGGTCAGGTCCTGACTGCACTGCCAATTCAATTGTTACCTGAATTGTACATGGTCTGAGTACTCGGCACATTCCATGAAAATGAGCCTTTAGTAAATTTCTTTCAGAATAGCTATAATCACTAGTCATTAAAAAATCATGTCTTTTACTCAGATTCATATACGGCTTATAATGGACTAATATCCTTACAGATTTCCATTATGAGAAGATTAGAAAATGTGTTCTTCATCATTGCAGAGCAAATCCCCATCACAGCTGAGATGACTGAGAATCTATTTGCAAGCTATTTTATTTAAGTTCAGTAAATCGGTCAGACATAAAATCGTGATAGCTCCCCAGCACAGGAAGGGCATGGACCTGTTGGATCAAGTCCAGAGGAGGGCCACTGAGTTGTTTAGAGGGATGAAGCACCCCTCCTATGAAGAAGAGGTGAGAGAATTGGGATTATTCAGCCTAGAAAAGAAGCTTGGGGTTGATGTAATTGTGGCCTTCCAGTACCTGAAGGGAGCTTACAAGAAAGATGGAGAAGGGCTTTTTACAGGAGCATGTAGTGACAGAGTAAAGGAGAATGGATTCAAACTGAGAGTACGTTTAGATTAGATATTAGGAAAAAATTCTTCACTGCAAAGGTGGTGAGGCACTGGAACAGATTGTCCCAAGAAGTTGTGGATGCCCCTTCCCTGAAAGTGTTCAAAACCAGTTTGGATGGAGCTTTGGGCAACCTGGTCTAATGGAAGGTATCCCTACCCATGGCAGAGTGGTTGGAACTAGATCATCTTTAAGGTCCCTTCCAACCCAAAGCATTCTATGATTCATTCTATGATTTTGTGGTATACGTAATATCATTATAACATATTCATCTGTCAGCTATTTCTGACATTCTTTTGAGAAATCATCCAAGAACTTGCATTCTCATTAATATTTATTTGTCTAAATGGATATAGTGTGAATAATTAGATTTTCTAGATGGTAGAGGAACAAGTAGTTTTACCATTGAAAATTGTGTGCGTATTCTTTATCATTATGCAAAATCTAATTCTACAAGAAAAGAAAAAGTGAAACCTTCAAAATCCCATGTGACTGTCACATGGGAGAGGGAGTGTGTCATTTGCAAGACATTAAAATTCTGGCTCAGAAAAAGGATATGTTTGTGAAGAAGAGTGGCACACTGGTTGATTTTTCAGTTATTTGATTTAATTTGAAATACTTTTTCAAAGATAATGTATTTTTTAAGTCAGCTCAGGTATTGAAACATTTTCATCTGTGTAAATGCCATTAGAGTACAGTGTTTGCCAATTATTTATGAACTTCCTTTACCTCTTCCACTCCCCAGAGTTCAGTTTTTCTCTGCCATTGTGGCTTCCCTCCATTGATGTGGTTTCCACATCACTGCATGAGAATCAAGGGGATACAAGAAAACAGTGGTCTCTTCTAAATTTGTGGTAGGATACTCAAATCCATTTACTGCTTTTGTTTGCAATGTTGTGGTTAATCAAGGGACAGCCTTAAGGAAATAATTATTGACAATCAGCCAGGAAAATGAACTTTATAATACAGTTTATCAGACGGGTCTTTAAACTGCTGGAAGCCAAACCGTCCCCTTTACCCTGCCTGGGCCAGTATGGCAATCAGAGAGAAGTCACCTCCATTATATCCACTGTTTAGGGAAGTATGTTTTCTATATCACAGGTTCCATTGCGTTTCAGGGTGCAAAACATTAACATGGAATCCTGCACAATGGTGGGGACTTGGCAGAAAAAGCAGTGAGGAGTTAAATGGAGTTAAACTCATCAGTTTGAGCTTTTAAACCTTCCGATTGCAGAGGAAAGGGTTCATCAGAGACACATCAACATCATCCTTTAGAAGTCCCAGTGTGTGTAAGGAGTGGAGGAGCTGCCACCACAGGAGGTGAAGAGGTGAAGGCAGCGGGCAGTTCTCCACATACCTTGCAGCAGGCATGATTCCTGAATTTGCAGCTGAAAGTGGCTGTAAATTGCTCTCCTCTGCACTCTCTCAGCTCTGATTATAATGAGCAATCAGAGTGGCTGAAGTGTTGTCTTGCTTTCTAGATGAAGCACCTGTAATACTAGTTTGAGCTCATTTGAATGCTAATTAGTAATAGGATCTTTAACATCAGAAGTGGGTTCCATATTTGACACATAACCACCTTAAGCATACACATCTACGTAGTAGGTGATAAAAGATACATCAGCCAGCAATCATGGCTGTCATAGAACAACATAATAGTATGCAACACATCATGCCCCACATTCATGGGTTCACAGTTCCAAATGAGACAGGAAAACATAAGAATGCACTCAGTCTACGACTCCTGAAAATTGCAGGTTGAAAAGTTTGGGTAAGAACATAGAAACTAGTAAAAATTGAGAGGCTTTCCAAGAATTAATTGTTTTAAGGACATCCTGAGCTGCAGGAACATTGAGATTGCCAAGACTTTGGTATTTAGCATCTCATATGAAAATATTTCCATATTTTTAATAATTATTTTCATCTTGATCTGTTTGGTTTCTAAAATTTTTTAGATTTGGGCACCAAAATGGTCTAGTAGAGGTTTTGCTGTTTCATTAATCTTCCTTCCTTAAAAATTGCCTAATAGGAAATACCCTATTAATTGATAATTGAACAAATTCTGATTGACATTGATTGAACGATTGATATTGAACAAGCACTGAGCAAATTCTTTCTGTAGATCTGAACGTAATGCCTTCAAGATCTTTGTCCTGAAATAACATTATCTATAGTCTGTGCACACAAAAAGAGGTGGGTGGTCTTTATCACTGGAGAATTTTTATTACTGTTCAACTCATTTTCTGGATCACTTATGAATAGTTGAACAGAACACATTCCCAAATGGTTCTTGTGGGATTCATCTAGCAACTTCTCTAAAATGAACACCTATTTCCTGACTTCCATAATGTGTAACTTGATGAGCTCTCCAACTGCTACCTCATTAAGGAAAAGGGCAGCAACACCACTTTTGTATTCAATAGGAGTGTATTGGGAACATCTGTCTTACTTAGTCCCTTGTTACTTTATGAATCCCAGAGAAGCTTAAGCATGAAAGAATTATCAGATCTCCCTCACCCTCATGTGGCACTGCTGCCCAGACACTTCAGTCTGAGAAGTATTACTGTGGAAATTCTGGCATCTGTAGATTTCAGGGATAGGAAGCAACTGAACAGCAAATTAGATGGCCACAATTGGGTGTTTAGGATCCAAATCATGCCTAAATCCTGGGTATTTGAGTTCTTTTGCAGCTATAAGCTAAGTGAGTAGGTTACACTGATTGGGAAAGGCTTGAAGGTCTTTTTGTATAGGCACCTACAATAGCAATTAGGCTTTGAAGTAATACCTGCATGCATCAGTGGATGTGTTCTCTAGGCCTGTATTGGGGAAGCGTCCTTCACCAAGTGAGTGGTTAAGCAAGTACTTACTTTCAAGCATGAACTTGGAGCTTCATCATGAAATTGGGTTTAAATATAAATAAATAAATTGGCAAAAACAAGCTTCAGGCTCCTTTGTAGTCAAAATTAAGTGCACACATTAGACCTCTTCTGATGAGTTATTTCAAAATACAAGTCTTTTGTTTTTCTTATGCATAAAATAGCTTAGACGTGGATTTTTCCCTCCAGAATTTTCTCCATGGTAGAAATACTCTTTCTGCTAGGTCCTTCAGGTGACCAAAACCAAAGTCTTTCAAGTACTTGACTACTCTACATCTGGAATTTACTTATATTTCAGTTCAATAGTGTGTAGCAAAATAATTCATTCAGAGCCTGGAGAACTGCAAAACATTTCTTTTCATACAAGTCCCTATTGTTAAAAACAGAATATCCCTTGCAAATCTTGTGATTCAAGTGATATTTGTTCTTTGATGGAAAAAAATTGAGTTCTTGTAGGACTAATATAATCATAATAAAACTTAATGACAGAGAAGGAACAAAAAGGTGATACAGGTATTTAATTTAAATTTCCTTGTTTGTACATTTTAAATAACCAATACTGGTTTTTATTAAACACAGCTTTTGCGAACACTATATACATAACATATAAAGATGAATGTTTCCTGAATAATAAAAATGGCTGAGAAATAAATTATTGTCAGTTTATGGAATTTTTAGTATAAATACAGGTAACCTTCTTTTTAAGATGACTGATAATTTGTCATCAGCTAGCTTTTGAATTACCTAAAACATTAGTAGAATTTTCTAGTGTCTGTAACATTTGTATAACTTTAAGGTGACTGTTCATGTTGTCTCTCTCTAAAAAAAAAGGGATTAAAATTTATAAAACTGTTGGCTCCAAACATAACGAAATAGATCTAGACTGATGTAAGAGAACCAGTAAAATGATTTCTGGAAAGTAAAACTGACAGCAGAGGGAAAGAAGGTACATTTTCCTCCAGCTAGTGTAAATGAAGTTATATCTGCTTTACTTAAATGATGTGTTTCTCTTCTGCTAAAGGCTTGTTGCTTTATTTTTGACACAGTAAGCTCTTAAAGCTCTTACAATGTCATCAGCCTTTATTATAGCTCTCTACTCTTCATTTTTTCAAATCACTAAATAACTATATTTATCCTTTGGAATATGGTGATTTGGCATTGGCTGTCAGCAGCCTGAGTGTAGTTGAGCAAAGCCCTGTATCATAGTGAGGACTCCTTCCTAAAGGGATGGTGAGGTTTGAGAATACAGTCCATGCTGACTAGTTTTGATCCTTTTGTGCAGAGACTCATCCTCAGCAGTAGCTGTAGCCATTACAGTTGACACTGTGGCAGAGCCCAAGAGATTGTTTATACCCTCAGATAGGCACGTGTATAACCTTGCATTGGTGGAACTAAGAAGTGCATTGAAAGCAGAAGGCCTCATCCAGCTATATATTTAGGTTTAATATTGCACAGATGTAGCTGAAAAAAAAAAATCTGTATATCCCAAGAGTGCTTTTCAGAAGTGGTCATCAAAGGCAATTAGTTCCGCATGTTGTCTGCACTGGCACTGGTAGCCCTGTGTCCCAGTAAATATGGTGTTGTCATCACCTGTTGCGGGTTGCAGGCCTTGAGCTAAAACCAGAGTACAGGGCTGGGACCTGCCAGCCCTTCTCTGGACTGCTCAGGGTCTGCCCCCAGCTCCCTTTGAGCTTGCTGACTTCTAGCAGCCCTTGTCTAACAGCTGAGTAATTCTTACATACGCTGCTCTACCTTTTGCTTAGGTCTGTACTATATCTGCAATTAATGATAGCAATAATAAATCATTATTCTGTGTGGAGGGTGTTGCTATGGCCTTAGAAAAAAACTACAACACAGGGGAGTACAGGCTTGGGATGGAAGTGGAGGCATTGAAAGCAAAGGCACGGGATGATAAGGAAGGCTCCAGGACTGTAAGCAGGGACTGGTCATCAAGGTCAGCTGCAGGTCATTAAAGGGACACACCATTGGGATCTGGGTAAAATCACTTCATGAGTAATAAAGAGAGCAAAGAAAACATACACAGCAGTTATAAAACTTACATATTTAGTGAATTTGGATGGGAAATGGAATTGCTAAACTATGGAGAAAGAACAATGTATATAGCATGTTTTCCATCCTAAAAATAACCCCCTGCAATTCCTGGAGAGCAGAGGAAGAAATTATTGCCCATCAGTGTTATGTGTCTGTAGTGGATTGCCTTCATCTGGATGCCAGACACCAACCAAAGCCTTGCTATCACTGCCCCCCACAATTGCACACGGGAGAGAAAATACAACCAAGGATTCACGGGTTGAGAGGACAGGGAGAGATCTCACCAAATACTGTGAAAGGCCAAACAGGCTAGCCTTAGACATACTAATTGTTACTAACCAAATCAGAGCAGGATAATGAGAAGGAAAATAAGACCTTATAACTACCTTTCTCCCTACTTCTCCCCCCTTCCCAGCTCTACCTCCTTTCTGCCAGTGGCAGAGGGAGACAGGGAACAGGGGTTACAGTCAGTTCACTACAGGTTGTTTTTGCCACCGCTCAGGAGGAGGAGTCCCTCCCCTGATCCAGTGTGGGGTCCCTCCCATAGGAAACAGTCCTCCATGAATTTTTCCAACATTAGTCAATCCCACAGGCAACAGTTCTCTGCATAATGCTGCAACGTGGGTCACTGTTCCATGGGATGCAGTCCTTCAAGGACAGGCTGCTCCACCATGAGTACCCCACAGAGAAACAAGGCTCCAGCATGGGCCTCCCATCGGGTCACAGCTTCATCTCAGGCATCTCCCTGCTCCAGTGTGGGTCTCCTCCTGAGGCTACAGGTGGATTTCTGCATCCTCTAGTACTCTGTGGGCTGCAGGGGCACAGCTGCCTCACCATGGGCTGCACCAGGGGCTGCAGGGGAATCTCAGCTCTGGCACCTGGAGCACCTCCTGCCCCTCCTTCTGCACTGACCTTGAAGTCTGCAGAGCTGTTCCTCTTACATGTTCTCACTCTGCTCTTCTCTGGCTACAATTACATCTGAGCAGTAACTTTTTCTTTCTTCCCCTTAAATATGTTACCACAGAGGTGTTAGCACCATTTCTGATTGGCCCAACCTTGGCCAGCAGCAGGTCCATTTTGGAGCCATCTGGGATTGGCTCTGCTAAACACTGAAGAAGTTTCTGGCAGCTTCTCACATATGCCACCCCTGTACCCCCCCACTACCAAAACCTGGCCATGCAAACCCAATACAATGTCTTGCACCAAAGAACTTGGGGTACTGCAACTCACATTGGTGTTCTCCTCTCCCATCTGACCCTTAGGATCCCCAGGGCAGTGGAAGGTGAGCGTAACACCAGGAAAAGAGTCAGGCACTAGAAAGTTAGTTTATATGTCATTCTTGCCTTCATGGAATTTGAGCTGCAGTCATTAGTATGGAACAAAACTTGTAATAAATCTTGGATTAAGGGGGGAAAAAAAAAGGAAAAGACTTCTTTTAAGATATGTTTTTGCCAATAAAAAAAGTGTAACATCTTGTTTGGAGTTCAAGTAACCGACACTGTAACATGGTTGCAACAAATTGCTAATTAGTCTCTCACAACTAAAAGCATGACATTTTCTACTCCCATTAATCAAGGCAAAGTCTTCTTCCTGAATCTGAAGGCATCTGGATTGCAGTGATCCCTAGCTCTGGACATAAGTTTTAAGATGAACATAATCCTACAAAGCATCATTAGGTAATGATGCATTTCTTGAGGATCTCTGATGTCCTACATAAGCAAATTCGAAATTCACTGATTGTATTCAATGAACATCTTTGGCTTGGTTAATTCTAGGAGCAATTGTCTAATGCCAAGGTGGTTCTTATCTATGCTGAATTAGCTTCTGCTTAGATTTGTACAAGTGTAGAAACATTTGTAGGTCTGTGAACTCTATTACTGCTCTTAGTTTTCTGGCAGGGAATTTAAGCATAGATCACTAGTTGTTGGTCACAGTGGTCACCATCTGTTGCTTCAGTTTTGGCCCATACCACTTTAGTGTGTTAATATTTTTCCTAAAGTTTTCCTTTTTTTCCCCAAAGAATTTTTATTTTTTCTTCATTTAACCTTCATGTCAGGTGTTACAGTTCTTTCAGTAGTGATTGTCTTATCACCACATTCTTCTGCTGATTAGTCTTTTTTTTACCTTTTCATCCCTCTAAACAAAAAGATGATCTAGGTATGGTTTAGTATTTCCTAGCCATTAAGATTTTGTTGTATTTTATTATGAAAAGCATCAGGAAATAAAGCACTGAAGGACGTGTTTGCCCAAGATGGTACTGCATGCACACAATTCTCTGCTCAATTTCACCAAAGTAACAATGAAAATTTTAATGATGAATCAAGTATAGAAAAATAATTGTTGTCACCTGTATCTCCAGTAATTTCCTCTGTTGTAGGCAATGTTCTTTCTAATGCCTACATTTCATAATGGGGTCTCTGTGGCTGACTTGCAGGTGTTGTACACCCAGTCTCTTTGCACTACTATGCGAGCTCTCTTCATGTACTCACCACCTCCATCTTCTTTATTCTTCTTCCTGGAGTGAGAATAACTGGTTTAAAAACAAGAGTCAATGAACAGCTAAGGTCTTTTAGCTTCATTCTGTATTCTGCTGAATTCCTTTCCAATGCCTTATCCATTATCAAATTGTTTCTCCTTTCTGTTTTTTTTTTTTTGTTGTTTTGCCACTGATGGGACCTTGGACCTGAAAGATTTTTAACTCCAAACCCAGTACCACCAAGAAATTACTTCACTGATACTTTTATTACTGTCAGTCTGGCAGACAAGATTTTGATTTTTTTCATTTATGTCCAGATTAAAAATGAATAGGTTTGCATTTGTCAAACTGCATGCTCATCAATTTTCTTCTGTAGCATCGCCCATTGATCTTATGAATAATGCCTGTGTAGCAGGAGCCCTGTGATTATCATCTTTGGCTAGTCTATGCACTATGCTTTTCTTTGTAAATTCTTGCAAGATCTGAAATCCGTTGCAATTCTTGTATTGTTCCTCAAGCACTCATTGCTTCTTTTCATAGCTGTATTTGCTTCAGTATAGGAAGTTCTTTGTATTGTTTTGATGAAATTTATGAGATCTACACAATTCCTGCTGCAAGTTTCTTTTCTATTATTCTTTGATATCCTGTTATAAAAGTGTTATGAGGACACTTTTCATTCACCAATCTGGACTGTATAACTTCGTTTTCTATGCAGACTCCATTTCTTTCAACTTTATTCCAGTATTTTTATTCAAGCATTTTGGCCAGGCTTCCAGACAGAAAGCAGTTTTCTGTCAACACACATCCTTTTAAAATGTTAAGACTCCTTTCACATCCAGAGATAATTCATCATTTTTCTTGGCCTTTTATGTTCCTATCACTCACATTCACTTCTGCAGAGGTCGGTACTCCTAATATTTCTGATACGGAGTTTTAGAAGTCATTTTCCCTGCTTCGGTCAACTGGAAATTATAAAACACAGTAGGTGTTTCAAAATACCTGTTATCCATATGAGGGGCAGTGGGTTACAGAGCTGTGCATCACATTGAGGGTGGATGGACTTCAGCACTGTGTGACAGACACTCTGAGGCAGGAAATGAGAATGAAGGAAGCCTGAAGCACATAGGATGAGGGGAGCTGGCTTCTGTCACTCTTGAGGGATGAAGGGAATTGACATGCAGAATGGAGTAGAAGAGGATCAGGATGAGGGGCAGTTGTCTCTGGAGGGTGATGTGTGTTGCCTTTGCTGTGCTCAACCCACACTGAAGTAAAACACTCACCATGAACTATGTAAGAGTCATACTATGGACCCGAGAGTCTGTACTAAGAGAGATTGCCGTCACTGATCCAGAAGCCTAGGGAATCTAATCCATCCTTTTATAAAGCAGAATTGATCAGGTTCCAGGTTTATTGTTTATCTACCCGAAGATCCAGTGCCTGAGACTGAACTGCATTTTGATTCTGTGAATCCATCAGGCTTTCGATACACATCACCTTCTACTGTGATTCATTTCATGTATACATGAGTAAGCTTAAGCTGTTACTTCTGTGCTTGGGCTGCGAGAGAACAACTTGGCTGCTGGGTGGCCACTGGCCAAGGCTGTGCAAGCTGAACTGGGTCTAAAAAACCTCTGGACATGATGCAGGGAATCGTAGAATGTAAAATGCTGTGAGAATCTGCCAAAAAATACAGACCACACCATGGGGCAGTACCTGAACCTCAGAGGTGATTAAGGGAGAGTTACATAAGAAACATCCAAAGTCCACGGGTGATTGCACTGGTGCATTAGAGGCCACTAGGGCCTTGCAAAGCCATTTGCACCCAGATAGCCTTGTAAAAAACACCATATAAAACAGATTTATGATGATCTCACCTATTCTGCCTTAATGTGCCAGGTGCTGGAAAGTCTCATAATCCATTTCAGTCCTTACCAGTGCTACATGGAGTGTTTATTCATTAGTTTTTTCATTTGGCTCAGAAGCACAGTTTAGAGGAGAGTCTCCTGATCATTCCCAATTCCCATTACTTAAAGTGAGCAGAGCTCCCGGGGTTTTAACTGGATTCCTCTCCTACAAAACTATATCAAAGTTGGGCTCAGTAATGGGAACTCAGTTATTGCAACCAGACAACAACTAGCAGGAGGCAAAGCCCACTGCTCTGCTACACAAGGGTCAGTCCTGTTGTCCTAAATAGAAGTAGTGCGGATATTGGGTCCACAGCACTGACCATTTTGCTGTGCATTTGGCATGTTCTGCTTGCTAATGAAGATTTGCATAGGTGTTGTCCATCTTCATGTGCTCCTGGGAGAGCCTGTTCATCTGTACTGCACTTGGAAAGCTGTATTAGCTGCCAGTAGGTATCACCTGCCGTACCAACGAGTGGCTCCCCAACAGTGTGAGTCACACCTGTTGTTTGCTTGGTAGGTGCCTGATACCTACATATGATTAAATGAAAGGCTACATTCAGTCCCCAAATAGTCATATTCACTGGCTTTGGGAAGCAGAGCTTGGTACAGTGCTCACATGGTCTGTGAGTTCTTACTCATCCATAGTTTTCCCTAATTAAGTTTCTCTGTATCCACACACACGTTCAATAAAAGCAGTGCTGTTGTGACATTCTACCCTATTACAGGAAGAGATACTGTGCAACAATTCAGTCTGCAACCCCATGTGTTCCACAAGAAGAAACCTCATTAGGTATTTGTCGGAGGCCTGGGCCCCCGGGGCCTGTCCTCTGCCCTGGGGCTTTTCTTCTTTTGGTTCGTCATGTTAGAAAGAATGCAGCAAGAGACCTTCTTTGCTGTTTCAGAGTTGTTGATTTTTCTTATCAAGACCTCGGAGGCAGAGGCAGTGTCCTCCGAGGACACCAGAGCAAAAAGGCTATGGCAGCTAAAAGGCAGCTGCCTTTTATATCTTACTAACAACCATTCAAGAAACAATATGTATCTTATTTTCTTTTCAACAAAACCCTCATCTTATTGATGTCTTTTCAATACTAACTTTTTTCCACCAACCAACACACCACAGGAACTGGTGTCAGAGAAGAGAGGAAGAGAATGAGGAGAGAGGAGAAGAAGAAAGAAGGAAAAACCACACCCAAAAATCTCCATCTTGTCTCTGTATAATACATAGAACAAGATCCTAAAAACTACAACTAAACTCTCTGTGGTACACTAAACAAAAATCTCTTCACCTCTCTGGTGCATTCACGTTCTCCCAAAAGTGGAGGGAGCTTCTCCAAAAGCCTAGGTCACTGGCTAGGCCACTTTTGAGGATCTCTGGGGCTATAAAGAAACCACCAGAGGAGCAGGAGAAGCTTTCAGGCTTCCCTGAACTCCAACAGGTATTTTCAGAAAGAAATGTGTGGGATCTCATGACCTCATCCTGCAGTTGTAACAGCTATAGAAATAAGTGCCAAGCAGTGACAGAGAGCATGCGCTGAACCGAAGAGGCAGGTTATAAAATGATGTGTTTTAAGAAATCCTGAGTTTGTTCTGGAAATGAAAGGGAAGCCTTACTATATTCCTGACTTTCTGTATGACAGGTATGTGTTACAAAATTGTGTTACTGATGTCTTAGCTGTACAAAATCCTTCTCAAAATAATGAGCCAAACATTATTCTTTTGCTTTGTCTACATCTGAACAAAAAGGTCCAGTTTCTAAGTTTATTGGTAATCTTTTCCTGAGAGATAACTTTTGGGGCTTTCTGGTGTTTTTTTTTTTTTCCCCTCAGAATCTTAAAAAGCAACAGGAAAGAAACTTCCGGCAATCACTAGTATGTAACTTTGTAACTATTAAAAATCTAATTCTTCTGAAATACTCCATACAAGATTTTTCCAGAAGCAGTAATCCAATGCATAATTTTTTTCCCAGAAAACCAAAAGGTACTGTACCATCTCATGATGGACTTTTATATAATGCTGTGGTTCTTACAG
Source organism: Erpornis zantholeuca (assembly GCA_013400515.1). Taxonomy (NCBI): domain Eukaryota; kingdom Metazoa; phylum Chordata; class Aves; order Passeriformes; family Timaliidae; genus Erpornis; species Erpornis zantholeuca. The sequence continues at coordinate 73,082 of VZTN01015902.1, read as the reverse complement.
ACATTTCAGTGATAAGCTAAAATGCCAAGGATAATTTAACTGTAAAAATAGAAATACCGTGAAACTACTGTAGAAATACTGTGAAGTACTCTAGAAACTACTGTGAAATACTGTAGAAATACTATGTCTTATATTAAATTTTTAGTTTCAGTTGAAAACAATTATGTCAATTTTCAAATAATAAAATAATAGTTCACATTTATTGAGTTATAATTTTATGATAATCTGCAAAATGTTGACATAGCATGGAGCCAGATCTTGGGCTCTGGAGCTAAAGGATGTAGCCTTTGTGTATTCTCTGGAAAACCAAAAAGTCCTTGGGGCTGGATCTTCTAACATAGATAAAAAGAATTGTATGCTTATTGTTAGGAGCGTAGCATCGTACAAATGTTTTTGGTAGCAAGCAGTGGTATAAATTAGTTAAGGCTAAAATAAGTGCAGTTAATGCAGAATTATATAAGCTAAATCATTAAGAACTGTAATCTGTTGTTCTAATTTTTATATTTTAGCTAAATGTTCATAAACTATTATTTTAGTGTATAATAAAGAGCTATAACCTCTTCACCATTTTCAAGCAAATTAGTTTACTTCTTTTTCTGTGATAATGTTTTCTATATATACATATTTTCTTCTGAATTAACATTTCTCAAAATATTTTTGAAGGCTGAGAGTTCAGCTCATCCTTTCTTTAGCATTACTTAGGGCTATCTTGTGTAGTAATGGCATCGATTTTTCATTATGTTGTCATAGCCAGTGCGATTAACATGATCATTGTTTTATGTCTTTGATTTTTATGGGGCAGTAACCGCTAGGAATGTATTTTGCAATTGACGTTTCCTATCTCAAAGCTTTGTGTAAGAAAGTGGATTGACATTTCAGAACATCACTCTAATGTGAAGTAGGATTATTAGGTTTATTTTATAGCTAGAAAATTGGGACCCAAAGATGGTCGAGCTACATCTAGGTGAGGTGATTCGCCATCTGAGCTGGTGTACACTGCACTGCATAGATACCCTGTATTGGGACTGGGACTGAAACTCAGACATCACTGAGTACTGAGAGCAGCTCAGGGGCCCTCAGCATGAGAAGCACATGCATCTGTCAGAGCAAGTCCAGGGGAGGGCCATGGAGATGATCAGTGCTGGAGCCCTTCTGCTATGAAGAGAATTTGGGTTGCACAGCCTGGAAAAGAGAAGACTCGGGGTCAATTTATGACACCTTTTAAGTACAAAAAGAGGGCAAGAAAGCCAGGGAGGGACTTTGTGAAAAGGCACATAGTGGCTTTAAACTGAATGAGAGTAGGTTTTAGGTTAAACTTTAGGAAAAGGTTATTCACTATGAGTGTGATGAGACACTGGAGCAATTTGACCCGAGAAGTTGTGGATGCCCCCCCCAGCCCTGGGAGTGTTTAAGGCCAGGCTGGATAGGGCCCTGAGCAGCCTGAACTAGTGGAAGGTGTCTCTGTTCATGGCAGGGGCGCTGAAACTGTAGAGTCTTTAAGTGCCCTCACACCCAAAACTTCCTGTGATTCTGTGTCTCAAATAAAAGTACTAGAGTGTATTTTTCTTTGGTAATGCTAAAATGTACAGGCTGCAGATATTCATTGAAGAACCTAAAGACTTTACTAAACAGTAGGGTTCCAAAATGGTTAAATGCATCTTTATTTTATGGGGTTTTTTTAAGAGCTAAGATTCAGACAGATGAATGCAGCTTTTCCATTATGGATTTAATATGTTAGTAATTCCTTCTGGAGTATTTTGCATTTTTTCACTGTGCTGATTAAAATCTGTTTCAGATGATAATTATGCTGGTTTTATCATTCAAACACTCAAAATTGATTTTTAAATCTTTAAGTGGCTTGAACTAGGCTTTTATTTCTCAAAGGATTTAAAAGTCTGCTTATAGTTTGTCCTTCTGTCGTGTTATCTGTGAATGCTAAATCACTGCAAAATTAGTAGATTTTCAGTTCTAAAAACCAAATCCACCCTTTCTTCACAGGAGGAAGAACTACGGAAAAGTGGAGAAGCCAAATATGCACACTTGAGTGATGAGCTCCATGTATTAATTGAAGTGTTTGCTCCACCTGGGGAGGCCTATTCTCGTATGAGTCATGCCTTGGAAGAAATAAAAAAATTCCTGGTTCCTGTAAGTCACTTGTAACATTCTTCTGTGACAGGTTATGATTTTGTTGCATTGAGTTTGCTCCTTCTTTAGACTAAGGAAAATAAAACTCTTTAGCCGGTTCTGCTGAAACTTTCATCTTTCATTCTTTTGTCCCAGGGAGATGCCAAACAGGCCATTAAGTGTCACAGTTGATGCTCTGATATATTTTCTAGGTATTATATTATTTCCATTTGTCATTGTTTTTTGCTTTCCTTTCTTAGTTTCTGGAGGAACTGGTAGAGTACTTCTGAGTGCAGACATTAGTCATTTGTATGAAGAGTATACTTTCAAGATTTTTGAGTATTTAAGTCTAAAAAAATATTTTAATACATGTAAAAATTTATCTAAATATCCTTCTAATGAAGTTAATGAATTTCTTGTGGAGGAAACAGCATGAGCAAAACATTCCTAAGACATTTCTGTTTGGCTTATGACTCAGACCACAGTTTAGCAATCTTCCATCAGCTACGGGAGTGCAGAAACATACTCTAAAGCTATGAACTTTTTCAATTTGATTTATACTAAATATATCACTTTCTCAAATACTTTCATGTCTATTGATTTTCCTCAAATTCTCTGAAATTTGTTTTTTCTACTTTAATACATTTATTCCATGGTATTTTCATACTTAAATTTGCCTTAGAATTGAAGCATATGCATTCTAAATATTAAGTAAAGTAGTACTAGAATTATGTGAGTTGTTTTCTGAGGTCTGTCCTGAGAGTTCTTAGTGCTTTAAAAATGTTCAGAACTTCCATCTCTTAAAAAGAATATGATGAGAGCTTGTTTCTATTTTTGATTTTAAAAATGAAAGGCAGTAACTGTTCAGGTCTCTTGATAATAATGGAAGGATTCAACGAGTGCCTTTTTGTTATGAGTAATGTGAAGCCAAGATAAGAGATGTTCAGGTGAGGCATATGAATAATTGCAAGGCAGAATTTCAGTGCTCTCTTTGGTGTGGGCTTCTTGGTGGGGGAAAAGGGGAATACTTTACAAGTAAAATATCGAAGTAGACTATTTAAATTTTCAAGTTTTTAAGGGCAAATAAACTTATTTTTTTAAGAACACCAACTAAGTAACTTAAGATTATTAAAAATAAACATCTAGATATCTTTTTCAAATAAAAACGTTTATTGGCATCAAGTGAGTGCCCAGAAATGAGCTACATTTTAAGCAAGTTAAATCTGTCTTTCTGTTTCTTACTACTCATCTCCTTATTATGTTTCCAGTTTGGGAACACTGGTAATAAAATACCATTTAAAATTCTTAGAAATAACTGGGAGACAGGGAAGCTTTTTTTCTTTTTTTTCCCCATGTTTTCTGACTTTATGTTGAACATATAATACAAGGGACAAATTAGGTCAATATTGTAGTGCTGGCAGCATATCGTGGAATAGCATTTTGGCTGCAAGTTAATGCTGAATAACTGCCAAGGCATTACACTGGAAGAAAATTTACCAAGTAACAGGTTCCTGAAAAGTCTGGAGTGTTACAACTTAAAATGATAACATTATAAAATTTTTCAGTCTTTGTCCTTTGGGAACCTGGTTGTTCATGACTTTCCCAAACTTCAGCTTGTTTGTGTAAGAGGTTCCTGTTTAAAGTTATCTTCTTATGTCCTTTACATTCTGGAAGAGAGCTCCTGCATTCTAGCATGGCACGACAATGATGGCACCTGGATTTTTAACATCCATCATGTATTCTGTTCAGCCTGGGTGAATAAGGGAGAGACACCATTGCGTTGTGGGAGTGGGATTAAAATTTGTTTTAAATACTCAGCATCTGTGCAAGCATATATTTTGTGTGACACATTATTTATTTGTAAGAATTATATGTAATTTGCAGCACAAATACAATAGTTACACTAGAGGAAATATAAAAACATGTTCTTTGTTATGAGATTTTGAACATGGTTGACAGTGGCAGTAATAGACCCTGTTATAGAAGGCCACCAAATTTGTCAGTCATGATTTGCCCTTAGTGAAGCCAAGTTAACTGTCACCATTCACCTCCTCATTTTACATGTGTCTTTGCAAAGCTTCCAGGAGGCTTTGTTCCGTGATCTTTCTGACCTGAGATGAGGCTGAAAGAGCTGTAGTTTCCTGTGTCTTCCTTATTTCTCATTTTGAACTTTTGCCCTTTTCCGGTCAGTGCGAGCTTCAGCAGACAGACATGGCTTCTCAAATGTGATGGATGGTAGCTTAGCCTGTTCCTCGGCCAGTTCCCTCAGAATGAGCAGATGCATCTCGTCAGGTCCCATGGACTTGGGCACTGTCAGGTTCCTCAGATGTTCTCAAATCTCATCTCTCCCATAGTGGGCAATTCTTCATTCCCCCAGTCCACCTGTGCCTCCTGCAACCTGAGTGGTGTAACTTTGTATCCCTGCCAGGTTTGACTGGGGAGATAAGTTCCTGGCAGGGGCAAAGTTACCACCTTGGACATGGTTTCTTCTTCTCCAGCGAGCTTGAGGCACTAGCTTAAAAGAGAGACGGGAGACCATCACTTCTTCCAAAATAAGAAGTTTAATGACATGAAAATAATAAACAAAAAGCAGCTGCGGTGAGCACTGGCACCAGCGCTCACCCCAGGGATAGAAGCGAAAGAGCACATGGCACTGGTAACAATTTTATTTATCAGGTTATAAGCATGGGATTACACGGGGTATTGTCTAGTGAGGAAACAGATCAGGAAAACCTACAGGTCAGGGCTCCAGTGGCTCAGAGGTAGGGGTCTCATGGGCGGGCTAAGCCACCCACAACCTGAGGAACATGGGAAACTGGTTATGTGCTTGTATTTGGAGGCTTAGATGTAATAGAAACCTCTGCTTTTAGAGGGCACACTGCTACAGGGTGATGTGGCTGGAGCACTTGTCTGTGAAGACCAAGGCAAAGAAGTCATTGGTTACCTCAGCCTTCTCCATGTCCTGGGTAGCCAGGTCTCCCATTCTGTTCCAGAGAGGGCCCACGTTTTTCCTAGTCCTCCCTTTATCACTGAGGTACTTTTCCTGTTGCCCTTGACATCCCTGGCCAATTTTAATTCTATCAGGGCTTTAGCTTTCCTAACCTAATCCCTGGCTGCTTGGACAATTTCTGTATTCCTCCCAGACTACCTGTTCTTGCATCCACCCTCTGTTGGCTTCCTTTTGAGTTTGTCCCTGAGCTCTTTGTTCATCTGTATAAGCTTCCTGTCATTTTTGTCTGACTTACTCTTCATTGTGATGCTCACTACTGAGTTTTGCAGAGGTGATCCTTGAGCATTAACCAACTTTGTTGTGCCCTCTTCCCTTCAGGAATCATAATCACTCCAAACAAGTAACAATTTTACTTTATGACTTGTTTGCTAGTTTTATCCCCTCTGCTTCATTTCAGATTTACAAAGCAATTATTAACTGACTGGTTGCAATGTGTTTCAAGGGTTTTGCACTCAAGAAGATTGCAGTAGATGATTTCCTTTCTGTTCTCTATTTGCAGCAACTCTTGAATTTGTTTTATGATGTTTTGTTTTTTATAAGACCTAATTTATTGCAGCAATGAATATTGGGATTGCATGACAGGGATAAAACAGTAGAATATAATAGTGTTATTTATACCAAGTCAAGGATGTAATAAACTATTCAAATGAGTTTTCACATTGCTTAGGAATTTTGTGAAGATACATGAAATATTGCCCTCAGAAATTACACTGATCATGTAGTGAAATGGAATAATGTTTTTATACCTTATACAGAAGTTTTAATGAGACCGAATTCTAAGATAAATGCCCAGAAAACATAATAAGAGAAAAGTAGATAAATGTAGAACAGGACTGGGGACAACAAAAATTGAACATGTAGTAACTGAAGCAAAGTTTTCATAAACAACTACTTTCAATTTAAATGTGATTACTTCATTTTTACCTTCAGCCTTACCCATAAGTAACAGGTATCCATATTTTTACTAGTAAAGATTTTAGCTCCAAGTCAGAAACCACCATTGGTAGTTTGTGCCACAAGTGAAGGCATTTCAGAGCTGCAGCTGGGTCTTGGTGATGCCTTAAGGTTTTAACTTTTACATTTTTCAAATTCTGTACTGCTAGTGTAACTGTAGCTTGTTAAATGCTGTAATGCTGTTCTCTGTGCGAAGACAGACATAACAAAACCTCTAACTTGCCCTCCAAGCACATCCAGAAACAAAAACTGTAAACCATCATCTTGGGAAGAGGGGGGCAAGCTTGGGGGAATCATAACGTTGGCTGGGTTCTGGTTGGTGAATTTATGCTGATATAAAAGTGTGAAGCACTCGTGACCAGGGTGTCTATTTTGGGATCCACTGAGGCAGGACCTGTGGACCCCGAAGTGTGCACCTGAAGGCCTTTCAAATAAATATGTCCTTTATTCCTTTATTCCTGTCTGGTCTCTATTTCTAGGTAGCCAATTTAAGGCATCATCGGGGGGTGTGTTGGGCTCCCTCCAGCAGGCGTTTTGGTGCCTGACTGTGCCCCATGTCTGTTGCCCTTGGGAGCTGACACACATCCGAAGCCAAGCTGCTTCGTTTGTGTCTGTGGCTTCCATTTTGCCAATGGCTCGAGGTCTGTGGGGGTGCTGCCAGCAGGATGTTGCTAACTGGTTGATTTTGTACCTGACTTTGCTAGTTCTTTGGTGGGTTTTATGCAAAATTAAGGCTTTGTGGGGTGTCATATCCAATTACTAGCTAGATACTGTGGTCCATTTTGGGTTCATGTTTATTTAGTATGAAAATTTGCATATAATTGAAATATGACAGATCAAAAGACCCATGATTAAGTAAATAGGATTAATCTCAGAGTTTTGAAGCACAAGTGCCTGCTCCATTTTTTTTCTGTAAGCCTAATAAGAATGAAAACCAGAATGTGCTCCCCAAGTCAAGGTTTTACATTAACTATCAGATTTGGAACTGATGCTAACTAAAGGGAAATTATTCAGTATTAGCTATGTGGAAAGTACAAACAGGTAGGGATGCCTAGGAGGAGGCTGTGTTTTGCAGATTCACCTTTGTGGCCAACACAGATTTGATGAAATCCTGATGTATCTGACAGCCAAGTACTTCTGATCCTAAACTGCCAGGGACCTAGGTCTGGGTGAGGAACCTAAGGCTGATGTTAGATCTCAGTGCCTCAGAATGGGATGAAGGGTCAACAAACTCAGGGAAGAGGGGAAGGGGAGGAGAGCCTAGAAGCTTTTGAAGCTTTAAAGTCTGCTGATTTTTAAAGGTTCATAGCTATTAAATGCAGTCAAGTTTTTTCACTGTTCATGAGTAATGAAATTCTACATCACTCTTGTTAAATAGGATTATATAATTTTGATTTATATCCAAACAGACAAATGTGTTTTCCAAACAAGCTCTTAATTTCCATGAAGTAAGGAACTATACTGTCTTTAGGAGTTCTTTGCTTTCTAACACATGCCAAATCTTTTTCTGATCACATTTTTATCTCTTTAAGCAAAGCATTTTTATTTGGCATGGTTAGCATCCCTTGGAGAATAAGGGAAACAGATACTGATCATTCATTTTACGTATGAGTGCTCTCTAATAGGGAGCTGTTATGTAGAGGGCAGATTGCAGCTGTGGTGACATGACCACTTTAAAAAGATTGTTTACAACTGTGCGGTCAGATGATCAGAAATTGAACCAATTACCACTTTAAAAGCTGCTGTCCAACACATTTGCATACATTATCCTAGCCACTTGTATCTGCTTTAAATTGAGGCATATTGGCACCACTCAAGGGCTGGGAATAAACACGTGGTCAAGTAATGCTGTACAGTTGATGGACCATCACTGGTGATCATCTGCCTGTACCTTTTCTGAGGGTGTTTATCAGATCAGATCAGATCAGATCCTGTCATTTGAAATCACTGTGGTGAGACAGCAGGTGAATGCAGGGTTTAATGCTGTTTTTAATCCAGGCTACGTCTTCCAGACTTCCTTGTAGGTCCCTAAGTATCTTACTGACTGTTTAACTTCAATACTTTTATCTAGCCTTGCTTCATACCATTGATTAAAATAATTTTATTACCAATCATTTAAGAATATTATCTGTTCTCACTGATCCAGCTAATTAAAGATGAAAAATCACTAAGGAAGAAGAGCCTTTCAGTGAAATAAAAACTTACTAATTTCACACTGGAAGTTATTTATACCAGAACTATTTGTGAAAAAATTGAGATCTGCAGGAAATTGAAAACAAATTTTGAGGCCAGTGTGTTTCAGTGGGAACAATTAAAACATCTTAAGGTTGGACTTAGTCTCTTGAGGTCTTCATTTAATACTGCAAAAGAAATTCTTCTACCTCAAACATACATTGACAGTTCGTATAGGAACTCATATATAGTAGAGACCAAAGTTACAGATAATCTGTGTTCATACAGCCCACAGTAACAATTCTGTCAGTTTTAGCTATATGACATTTGTTTTGCACAGTTTTTATTAGCCATCTGAATTTCTTCTTTGCTACAGCATAATATGAAATCTCTATTTACATACCATTTCATACTCCGTGGTTCTGTAATCTTATGTTTGTTTCTAAATAGCTATGGTGTGGGTGGGGGGATGCCAGTCTTTTTTTCCTCTTTCAAAGAACCTCAGTAGGCAAAATATTTCCCTACATATGACACTGAGCAGCAGCACAGCTGCATCTCTAAATACATTTTTTATGCCTGTCAAAGTAAATAATTTACACTTGCACATTCTGCAAAAGTACTTGCAGTAATAAATAATTAGTACAGTAATTATTTTAAAAGTGTGCTAAGGAAAAATTTTAGCAGCTGTTTTTAGCTGTGCTGGGTTCTGTTTTTCCCAGTGTGCAACATTCCTGGCAATTTCACACACAAGTTTTGATAATTGAGGAAATAAAATTCAGAGATTCTGTCAAGGCCTACAATGTCATAGCATTTTACCTCTTTGCAGCTTTTTTCCTAAACACTTCTTAAGAAATCAAATTATTATGAAGACATTCAAACATCAGTGTACTCAAGAGAGTCATCACAACTTGTGGCTATGGTTCTTGGCTTTTCATAGATGCTGAAGTTTTTCCTGAAAGCGATACTGGCTGATTGAGCAGCACTTGTGTTGTTTAAATCACTTACTTTAAGCCTGCTGAAAATAATCCTAAGTCTTTCCCTCAAAGTGACCATTTAGGGGTGGAGATATACACTTAAAATGATTCAAATTTTGCTTTTGAAAATTAAATTTCATTATTTTTCAACTGACTGAATTTTTTAATATAGTTATTGATATACAGTATAAACTACAGATTCTTTCTGCTGTAAAGCTATGAATGGATAGCAATATAAAGAGCACATAATTCTTCAAATGTCTTCATATTTGTGTCATGAAGAGTGGATCAGCTGTTGACTTGCCAGACTAACATTATCCTTCTCCTAGGCTTAGCTCCCCAGCTGCTTCAAGACAATATAGATACTTTGCTGCATCTTGTGTGCTTTAAGGGTTGATTCTCCCACTATGAGTGGATTAAGACCTCTTTAGATATTCCAAGACTTATTCAGTCTGTGAAAGCAATTCTTTGGTGATCTCTTTCTGACACACAAAGGAATCAATATAGGAGGCACAGCGTTACTGCCAGAGCCAGCCCTTTCAGATCAACCAGAAACATGAACCTGCGTGGGGATTTCTCACTGACCATTAAGCTGAGCATGCTATTGAGATGTGGCTGTAGTTTAAAGAAATATATACAACTTGCTTGTTTAGTCTATATGCATCAGCAATTTTAGTCTTGTCTAGCTGCTTCCTCTTCCTAAGGCAGTTTTTCACCAATGGCAGATGGGAAGAAATATTTCAGTGCAGGCAATAAAATTCATGCAGAAAAATTTGAATCCCACAGTATTGTTTCTGGTTTTTTTTCATTGCTGGTCTGTAATATGTAGCAAGAAGTTTGCTGTGTTATTGCACATTAGGCTGTGCACTGTAGCAAGACCACCAGCCCCTCCCTCACATGTGGCATTTCATTTAAGAGCTCTGTGTGTGAGTACAAATTTGATCAATCAATTCAACAATAAAGGTTGGTTGTTTGACCCAGTGAAGAGGCTGCAGCTTTATGGTTTGAAAATAAAATTCCATGTGGTTCTGTATAAAAGTAGGCATAGAAAGTGTATTTAAAATAATTGGTTTTCATGCAAAGAATTACTTTGTAATCATGATGAAAAAAAATTGTGCAAGGTGCTATGTGTTCCCATCACATATGTTAGTATCTTTTTTTTTCCCCTAGATGTCAATATGAGGAAAGAAAAGGACAATATCTGGTAAAAAATAAGAATGAAAGCAAGGAGATAAGAGTTACTTATTTTGGCTCTTTCAAGGAATTGGTTATTGGCTTAACCAGGTTACTTTAACTTCCAGGTTACTTATCTTTCACATATATCAGCAAAATGACAACTGGATTTTTGAGGTTTAATTCATTTGTGAAGATACACTTGAAAAAAGAGTATTTTTTGTGCTGTCACTCATATTGAAAACCATACTGCAGATCCTACCATGTGTTGGGCTTTGTTTTGATTTTATTTATTTTTAAATAAAAAGGAAGAAAGAAAGTTTTGGTGGTATTAGTAAACATTTTTTTTTTTTATGTAACAAAAGTCAGTGTAGTCAATTCTGAGGATGGTGAGTTATGATCACTTAGAAAAGCATGAAAGAAAAAGCAGAGAGTAATTTTGTCTCAGTTGTGTTCTTTCAGTTTCCAGCAGTGAAAAATTCAATGTTTTCAGGGCTGCATTCAAGACCATCTTGCCTTATACCCTGTGGTAGCTTATACTTCTCTTCACTGAGTTTGTCAAAGCCTTTTTTTTGAACCTTAGTTAAGCTTTTGGCCTCAGAAAAACTTAAAATTGCAAGGAGTTTGACAGTTCAGTTATGCACTGAGTGTAAAACCAAAAATAAAACCCCAAATTCCACTTCCTCTTGTTTGTTTTAAAGCAGTTTCTTAAGAGTTACTAAGTGCCCTCAACTTCGTTTATGGTTAAAAGGAGAGGATCATTTCACACCAGTCCTCACTGTTATGTAGTTCTGTATTTGTTTCTTTTCTAGACCCCAACTTTTATTTTATTTTATGCCAGAAGCAGAGTTAGCTCTGGATTTCTATGACATAGTTCTGACCATTTTTCTCTCTCTCTTCCTGAGTTTACCTCTTTCATTTTTCTGGATGGGATGGCACACACTAGCTCATATTGGTAGTCAAGAAGCAGTCCAGTAATGGAATGGATCTTCTGTTGTTTTGTGGTTTAGTGTCAGGGCTTTTTCTGTATTTATATGCATTTAAATGGTACTATTTACCATTCTTCCTGCTTGCACTGATTTGATATTTTTTAATGGCATTTGTAAAAAATCCAGGCCCTCTTTGTTGAATGATAATAACTAATTAAGAGCTATTTATTTTCAGTATGTTGATGTTTATCGATACTTCAGTTTCATAATTTTCATAGCATTACTTTGCATTTAGCATCACTCAATTTTTTCTGCCAGTTTTATTTCTAGTTATAGAGTATGATGAGACCTTTCAGCAATTCTCTGCAATAACCTTTAGATTTTATTGCTTTGAATAATTTAATTGAAATACTGTCACTTCACTATTCAAAATTTGTAATAAAATTTATAAATATGATGAGCAGACCAGATTTTTTAATCACTCAATAAACTCTTCCCCTTAGAAAAGATAAAATTATAATAACAGTCCAGCTATTTCTGATATTCTTTCTCCTGTAAGCAAGAGAGAATTATTAATCAACAAAGTGCTCTCTTTTAGCATTTGACAACTTTTGGTGTGGCTGATGAGAGTTTTGATCCCCATGGGTGGAGATGTTTGAAAATGGATGTCTTGTTTGCTCTGTGCCAAGCCATATGCTATAAATTTGTTTAGAAATAAAGTGAAGTGTAAAAATACATTCATGCACAGAATGTCCTTCTCCAAGGCAGTAAGAGTTGGCTGTATACATTCAGCATGTGCAAACATGAGGGTTTAGTAAGTAAAGGATATGTATTTGTATATATGCCCAATGTTTTGAAAGGTTTTAAATCTCCTAGTGACAAGAAATAATATGACAAATCTTCATCAGCATGAGAGATTTTTAAAAGAAAAAATAAATTTAAACATCAGGTTGAAAAGGAAAAATTGGTGGTTGACTATGAAAACAGCTTTTGACATTAAAAAAAAAACAGCTTTAGTTTAATGTTCAACCTCAGCGATGAATGCACCACAAGAACTTAGGAACAATGACTCTGTAAAAATCAGGAAAGATGCAAAAGACAGATTAATGGCAATCAAGTTTAAAAAATAAAAATTCCATATTTAATTGAACAGTTGTGAAGGAAGTATTTGTCAGCAATGCAGTGATAATACAAATGAGTTCAAGGAGCATAGTAGAAATAAAAAGAATCCTAAAAATATACAGACTTCAATCCCTGGAGACAGTAGCATTATCAGTCATTATTGATGCAGAAAAATCGGGATGTTTCCATAAATACCAGTTGTGTAGCTGGAAAAATAAAGTGTGCAATACTTGTATTTTACCAAAATGATGCAATACTTTGCAGTTACTTGTTATAGTAATGTTAGTTTTAGGAAAAATATCAGGAATGTAGAGAAGAATCATAGTGCACTGGTCTTAGAGCAGCAGCAGCAGTTCTTGCTAATGGCTGATTTCGCATCCTTGGTGTTTCATGTTTGGATTTTGGTTGTTCAGATGGGGGAGTGTTCTCAGTCTCAAGTTTTTATGTATACCAGACAGTTATCACTTTGTTCTTTGGTGGGCTTTTTTGGCTCACCTTATATGGGCATTTGCTCTTCAGTAAGGGCATGTACAGTGTCTTCCTCACAGTGTGGATGAGCACTCCATGAAATTGGGAAGGATTGACTGTTCTAGGCCTACAGGACATTTGTCAGATACAGCTGGGGTTGACCAGTGGGTCAAAAGTTAATTGTTGAAATGACAAGCAGTGGAATGAAAATGTGGTCAGTGAAAGAAAAACTTGCAGTAGCAGCATGACTCTGTAGTGATTGTGCCATGACCAGCCTGGCAGGAGTCCTTCACTGATTGCAGCCTATTAAAAAATAGAGAAAATAATCTAACCACTACTTTTATATTCTTATGTCATGATGAAAAATCAGTCAACAAATCCCAGTTCCTGTTCCATGGAAGTTTGTTGATAAAACTGTGTTAGTGACATTAAATTCAATTAAACATCTATCCATATGTATGATGTGACAGGGCTCAAACCTTCCTAAGAAGATTTCTCTTACCGTATGTATCTGTAGCAATTTCCTTAAGGAGTTGATGTGTGAAACTTCTTTGTCTGCCAAACCTGCTTTGTGTCTCAAATTTTGAAGATGGAGATTTTTATCTTGATAGTAGATGATTTCATTCCAACACAGCAGGTTCTTTTAGGTGAGACCTACACAGGTGGTGCAATACTTAGACCCTGTAGCAAAACCTGTAGCCATTTATCAGATGAAGAGACTTCCTGTGTGAGAGTGGTATCTCAAAGGACATTCCCAGCCATCAGCCCACTTACACCAGCAAAAAAAAAAGCTGATAGTTAGGATGCATCTTATAAGCTGCCTGCCTTCTAAGTTTACACACTTCACTTTGGAAGCAACAAGGTGAGAGACAAAACCTTCAGATAAACTAAGTGTGAAACTGGAAAAGGCTTTTAGTAGAGAGGAGGCATTCCAGAGCTGCCCATATGTCATTAATTGCAAAGGGAAACTGTGACTTGGATTAAAACAGAAAGGAATTCTCATAGGTACATAAGCCTTTTTTCGAAACAAAGTCTATACAAAGCATAATCTTTCTGAAGAATAATATGATGACTCTAGAGATTAGTGATCAAGTTTGTTCAGGGCTGACTGGGGATATTAAGCAGAAAGAGGAGGGAGGCAATCCCAAGGCTGTAAATGGGACTCAGTTTGGAATGAAGGCACGGAATATCACTAGCTAGTAGAGACAGGAGCTCATTCTGAGAAGAAGGCTGAGGATAGATGCAGGAGTCAACAAAAGTATGCTTAAGAAGAAATAACTCATGTTGCATATTTAAATTACTTGAGTACAATTACTACCTACCTCCTTGCTTGCTTGCATTTTCTCTAAGCTGTTT
>VZTN01015902.1:0-55960 GCA_013400515.1 Erpornis zantholeuca | reverse complement strand
AAAAAAAAGTCAAAACAAAACAAACTTAAAACAAACAAAACCACACAGTAGTTACCATATTTTCTTGAGTGAATTCAGGGCTATTCGGAGATGCTTAGAACTGCAGGGATGGTGAAGAGTCAGGAATAAGCACAGTTGGCAGAAAAGATCAAACACACAGTAGAAAATATCAGATGACTCAGAGAAAAAGACACTAAATTACATTTTTTATATCTTTCCATAGACATCAATATTAAATGGTTTTGGAGAACAAGAGATGAATTTTTTTGTGTGTTAGTGTGCCTGACTTTGTCAGACTCTGGGACTGCTTCAGCTGGGACTCCTCCACCTGGGAATGACAGTTTGATTACAAGTTCTTTTCAGAAGTTCACTGATCATCTTTGTTCTGTTTTTGTATGTATTTATCCTTCCCCAGACATTCCATAGGGGTCTTCTACTTCTCAAACTAGAGTCTCACTACATTTTTGCAGCAGTAATTCTGACTTCTTTGTTGAGTCTGGAGAAAACAGTAAGAAAATGAAGCAATTCCAAGCAATATAATGCAGTTTAAAGCCACCTGGTGATACTTGCAGTTTGTGGGAAGTTTGTTAAACTGGAGAAGGCAAATAACTAATGATGTTTTTACCTGGGATCATACCAAACTTTTTAGTTGCAGTTGGTTAAGTGCAGAGTTCTGCTGGGTACAAATTCCTCCAGTAACAGTGTTAACAGACTCAGACCGTGAGATTATGTTGCAAGGAAATACAAGACTTGCTTTCATTTATGTTGGATCTTTACCATGAACTGTGTATAGCAGGAAAGGGTTTTATGTGTATGAATAAGAAGTAAAGGTGTGCGTCCATGGGCAGATGTCATAGCACTCATAAAGAGCCCAGAAGTGAGGGCTCTTTTACAATAATTTCTTCATGCTTTGAGGAGCTATCACCATGCTCAGAGGAGCAGTCAACATTACAAAGAACAGATCTGCAGATGGAGAAAAGATCCCCTGCCAGGCTTTAGATATCTTAGGGCTGTGATATTTTAGTGGAGCTGTTGAATATTTTAGTTACTTGTTGAATTAAAATCAGAGAAGTAATTTATTTTCTTTAAGTTAGAAAAGATGGAGCTCTATATTGCCATGAAGCCATGTATTTTAATAAAAAACACTCTTTTTTGTTGTTACTTTAATAGGGTTTGCTTAGGTATATTCTCCTTTTATAAAATTGCTAGTTGAATTTAAACATTGTAAGGCCATAAATATAAATTACTGAACAACTGAAGAGTCTCTTTTCCAGTTAGAAAGCTTGATTTGGAGATTATATCCTCAGGAAATATCTGAGAGTGCTGCTAATGACATTTCATTTTCATGAAGTTTGTGTCCCTGGGGTTTGGAAAAGATTCCTATTTCCTACCTCCATGCAAAGAAATAAGCTACTTTATAGGAAAGCAAATGTAAATCTCTCCCCACATACATGTCCCCCCAAACTCCATAATAGTTTATATGAGTCCTTTTAAAAAATATATAGATCTTAAGGGAGAGAGATGCATATTAATACATTGACTCAAATTGTAGGACTGCACTTTCCAAAGAGATGCAGAAAACATCTTGTAGATGATGATTGGACAGTACACAATTGTCAAAATCAAACAAATGAATATTGTAAAAATAATGTCTCCCTTCATGTAGAGGGATGTGTACAGTTGTCAGTATTGTAAGATTTTGTATCAGCATTGGTTATTAGTGAATCAAATTAAAGATTATCTGTTTAATTAGAGTCTAACTGATTAAATATGGAACATTTATTTTGTATAATTTCATTACTTTCTTCCCTGTGATACATGCACATTGAATCATATTAATTTTCAGATATTTGGTGATTTTCTTTACTGTTTTTTCTCTCTGAATTTCCATTGTTAGTTCCTAAGTTCCAGGAAAAGCTAGAATTTATATTAATGTTGTCTAGCTTGCAAATAAGTCTTTATCCTTTTTTTTTTTATAACTTTAAATTAAGCATTCTGCTATGATATCATCAGGGAAAATGATAAGAAATTTATTTTTCACCCATTTTCTTAAATTAGGCTTATGCAGCTGTAACATCTATGTGTCAGAAACTTTGAAATTAAAAAAAAAAAATGAGTTGAAGAAGTAAAGATTGTAAAGATGTCTTAAAGCTATATGAGAACTCACTTCTCAGTCAAGGGAGCCTCAAAATACTATTTTCCCCAAAGAAAAGAAAAACTTTAACTTTTGGAGGTGACCATTCCATTTTGTGCATGTTAGCTGTCCCAGATACCATCATGTAGTGATAGTAAATCCATTCTGCTGCCTTATGAGCCAAATACTCAAGGCATTTGAGTCAGGCTTGCAGTACAGAAGTGTGATGGGTAGGACTGGAGCTGGTGGCTGGGAGGGATCCCAAACACAGCAGCCAGCGTACTGAGAAAGGATGCTGAACAGGAAACTGAGACCAAGGGTGTAGGAGTTGCCCTTGGGGCTTTTATGGTGGAGTCAGCAAGGAGGGATTTAGATAACTTTGAATGCAGTTTTGTAGTAGTAGTACTAGATTTTCTTCTTCTGTTGTTTTGGGGTTTTTTCTGTTGTTTTCGTCTTTGTTGTTGTTGTTGGGAGCTTTTGTTTTGTTGGGGTTTTTTTTGTTTTCCAGTACTGGAATCTGATAACTGAAAGAAACCTTGGCAGTAAAGTATTTCGGCACCAAGGAAAAAATTTAGGTCTTTTATTTCCTTTCTCGTAGTTGAAACATATTTGAAGAAAATGTAATACTTCCAATTTCCTTCAAAGTTCTACAATGATGACCTCTTGAATAGAGCGAACTTTTGAGTGATGCTTAATGTGTACATGGGGGCATTAAAACCATTTTGGTTTACTGATTTTGGATGGGCACAGGTCTTTTGAGGAAAGAAAGGCTGTTATTAGCCTCTGAGCCTCACAGACCACTTAACTGCCTGCAGGCATACCAATTAAGTGGAATTATCATCCCAATTAACCATTGTCCCTTGCCAGTCAAAACTCATTTGGTTTAATACAGCTTCCTCGGAAAAGTCCTAATTAACCAGATTTCCTAATTATCTGTGTCCTGATTAAGTGAAGTGTACTAGTACAGCCTTCATTAATAAAGTATCATTTTCATTTTGTTACTTAAATAATTTTCAAAAATTACAGTTTATGGGTAGCATTCTCAGGTAGTAAATGTCCAGATTTGGGTTTTTGTTCTAGTAGGTGCAGACTTAAAAGTCAGTTGACCCACTGAAAAAAGTAATTTCTTCTGGACTTGCCAAGAGAGTGTCATTTATAAAGAAAGGCAACAAAGGTGTTTGTATCTCCTGTTTTGGGCTGAAGATTTCATTGAGGTGTGATGCAACCATGAGTTAGTACTTTGGTGAAACCTGCCACTGCTTCTTGATCTCAAAAGATCTTTGCAGAGTCTCATGAGCTGAAATGTGGAGCCAGATTTTTTGATCTATTTGGACAGAGAGTTATGCACAGAATGTGTCTGAAAAAGTGTGGTCTCTGCCACACGAAACACATTCACATTATAATCAGTGTTTAGTCACTTTGCTGTTTGCTTCAAGGTATGATTTAGTTTGTTGACAGAGGACTTCTCTGGGTCTGTGCTCCTGGGTGTGTGACCTGCTAATAAACATGAAACTGTGTTGCCTCCAAGTTGTGTGTGACCCTGATACTTCACATCACATCAATTAAAGAGAATGATAGAAGTTGCTGGGAGGTGGGGGAGCCCTTGAAGTTAAAAGCCTAAGATAACTCATTCGTTTTATTAATTATACTGTGAGTAGAGTTGCCTTTGTAATGTTATGTAGCTGAGTCTACTAATTTAAAAAGTTATAATGATTTCCATGCAAGAATTGCAAATCTTGACTACACAGGAATATTTAGTAAAGGAGATAGAAGTGAATCAGTTACAGGTAGAGAGCAAAGTTCTTCTGTAGATGTGTTCTAAATCAAGAATAAAGTATCTGAATACAGTTCTGCACCCAGACGTTTTCTGTACCTTGTCATGACATCTTAAATGATTTGCCTGAACTTGCCTACACTTCCTTGTCAAAAAGAGTTGAGACTTTCTGAAGCCTTGTATGACTTGTTACCGTCACTTACTTACTCAACACTGGCTTAAAATCAAGCAAACATCAGTTCTGAATAGGATATTGCAGGAATTCATCCTGCTCGCTGATTTGGCAGAGGTATGACCTAAATATGCCAGCATGTGATAAATACGCATAGACAGAGTTTTCTGTGATACAGAGGTTTTCATCGTGGCCGTTCATAAGCACATATGTCATTCATATGTCATTCACAACAACCAGATTTCCAAAATAGTCTCAGGACAGCATGTAGACCCTCAACTTTCATTCCCTGATGTGTGATAGGTACCAGGGGGCCTTGCTGGGCAGAAGGAGCTTTCAATGGATGCCTGAGCGAGCTCTACTTCTTTCAGCAACTCTGATCATTCCACTTTTTGAATTAACCCTTTTTAGCATCTTCTTTTATGGCAATCTGTCCATGACCAAGCGGAGAGGAGTCAGTATCAAGAGCCCCCATATACAAGGAATAATCCCCACACTAGCACAGAAAAAGCTGATCAATTCTAAAATATTTAAAACGTAGCATACAACAAAGGGACATTATTGTGCAAAACTGATAACCAAAACGACTGGGACATGCGCAGACTCACAAAGAGGGGAAAGAAAAGCCTTTTTAATCTTTTCTGGGTGGCTTAGGTATCTCTGTTTATGTTTTAATCAGATAAAAGCTGTAGTGAAAGTGGAAAGAAAATGTCAGTAGCCTGATTGCTTTCACAGTTTTTAGTGTGGGAGATATTAAAAACATTAACAATAGATAGTATCATAAGAGGTTTCTGATAACTTATAATTCTCTCAAACCAGCTGGGAATAAAAAAACTTGAAAACATTTCCCAAGTGAAAAATTTTTCTGTCACCATGAAATTTTTATTTTCTGTCTTCTATGCTGTGACTTTTCTGTCAGACGTGCTTGGGATGTATTGAGTAAGGCAATATTAAAAAAAAAAAAAAATTCTCTAGAGTAGTACTTCAGCACTGTCACATAATTTGAAAACAGCTGAACCCTACTCCTGTCACTCTTGTCAAGCTGAGATAAAATATTTTCATTCATGTTTGTTCTTGAGGTTTGCTAGCTCTCAAGATTTGCCTAAGTTTTTCAGTTCCTCAGACCCTCGATAACACATAGAATTCAAACTGGAAATCAGCACACTTTGGTCAAGCACTATGGATTTGACATGTATCATCCTCAGAAGTGAGGGGTCAATGTTCAGCTCATATTTGCCTTCGTATATTTTGAAGATAAATGAAGTAAAATAGGTTTTACTTAATTTTCTGTTGACCAAATGTGTTATATAGTTATACTGATGACAATGCTTGAAAGTATAAATAACAAAAAAAAAAAAATTGCAAAGCCAGAATTTCAGGAATTAAGCTGCCAAGGGTTAGCCAGGTATCCATATCCTTTTGGACATAGTTTCTGCAAGTAAACTGTGCAAGGCAATTTGAAATAGAAATGTTTCTTTTAGCTGTGAACACATAATTTATCACTAAAAAAAAAATGCCAAATTTCACTCGTTAAATGTTTTTTGTATTCAGGAAAAATGCAAACTTCACTTTTGTTCATATGGAAAAGTGTAAAAATATGTTATTTTGCAATTTTTTCTTTCTTCTCACTGCTACATAGGCCATTAGAACACATCAGTGTTCCTAGGAATTGAATTCATTGCAAAAAAGTCAAGGAAAATAGTAGAAAAGCCTTTGAAGGATAAAGCATAATGTTTGAAATGGAAGCTTCTGAAGGCATGATAGGGAGTTCCAGTGCTCAAGAAGAAAAGCCTTGTAGAAAGCTGGAGCTTTTCCTGATTTTAATTGCTCTGAATTTTTTTTTTTCTTTGAGTAGTACCACCAATAGGAAAACACTCAGCATGCAAACATGCCAATTATAACTTTGTGGGATTTAACGATGGAAGAATAATGCAGGTAATCTCTATCCCCAGGCCAGTGCTGACTGTTCTTTTGAAAACAATTTGCATCCCTTGTAAAAGAACTATAAAAGTAGTATATGGCAAAATCAAAATTACAGATATTAAATTTACTGTATTGTTTTTGTCTGTAGCTTGTGAAAATGCTGTTACATTGAAGTAGCAAAAGAAATGCAAGTTAAAAAATAATTGCTATGCTCAGTTACAAGCTGTTTTGAATTTTTGTCAGCATCCTGAAAGAAATAAAGCAGTCCAGATTTCAGCAGAGAGTTATTGGTGCCAACTCCAAATTGTAGCAGTTGGTTATGACTTTATCACTTTTTTTAATCTGCAGATACCATGTGCCTCTGTATGTTTCTGTGAAGAAAAGTCCCAGAAATTCCCTACCTATTGTGTAAAATATTTTCATTCACCTGTTCAGCCATCTGCCATCTGCCACTTGGGTTGGGGGTGTGGGCAGGGGGAGGGGCGAGGTTTGTTGTTTTACAGTTCCTCATTCAGGGTATACATGGTCAAATTATTTCATTATTTTTGTAAACCTCAGTCTTACCCTCTTCAATATTTACTGTGTACTTTCCTAAATATATATGTTAGTATTTATTTCAGCAATTTTAGATTAATGTAAAATTCCTAAATGTGGCATTTAAGACTAAAGGAACATAAGGAAGTCATCCTAAACTTTTTTATTTTCAATGTTGTCAAAACACTGCTGGCAGCTGTGAAGTCCCTTGGGGAGTGCTAAATCAAATAATTGTAAGGATGAACTATAGGGGTATGCAGTTCTCTCTCATCAGTGAGTAACTTCTCCACTCTATTCTCTGGCAATTCTTAAATACATTTTAATATATTGACCATATTCATAATTATTAAACTACTTAGACAAAATTAAAAGAAATCTAACTTTGCTTTTATCATTTTAATATGACTTTATAGTTATATTCTGTAGATGGGCCACACTGGGAGAGCTTCACCTCCAGCTGCTTCTAGAGAACTGTGAGTTGTCTAGCAGTCCAGAAATACAGATAGGGATTTCACTATTCTAGTTGCTGTATTTCAAGCTTAGAATAACTGAAAATATTCCCCAAATGAGAAGAAAAGGAAGCTTTAATAAGATGACAAAGCCAGGAGTTTTGGTAGGCCGACCCTTCTACTCTGGCCTCATTATTGAATAGAAATATATAAAAAATCATGAAAGCATAAACCAAAGTACAAGAATTCTCTTGTCAAGGAATTTTAATAAATTCTAGTTGTCAAGGATAAGAATTAACTTTTAGCAAAGGTTGTTAAACACTAAATCCTGAGAATAAAACACATATCCAGAGAGCAGTGCTCATCTTAGGGGATATTAAATTCTTACCTGCAAGTCATATTAGCACAACAGAAAGAGTGGTATGTGCCTTCACTCCTCCATAATGATCTACTCATCTCTTAGTATATGGATTGATGATTTACAAACATATCTAGAAAATGTGGTTCTGAATTCCATGGAGCAAGCTGATCTCAGACTCTCAGGGCAGAAGCTCCAGCAGGGAAGCTGTGGCTTCAGCTGTGGTGTTTTCTTTTTTTTAGTTTGGTTTGCTTCTTGCTGTTTGAAGACAGCAACACCAACAGGTACATTTTATGAGACACCAGATGCTGTAAATGTGTACTGGGCATGTGTGATATATAATGCAGAGCCTCTCACAGCACTGCAGTAGACCTGGAGTTCAGAAATCAAGCAGAAGAGCTTGTACCATTGTGGTGGGTTGGAGCTGAGCACTGATGGACTTTTGGTCCAATGCGCTTTTCTGATTTTGTGTATTTAAACCCCTTGGAACTGCCCTTTCGTTCTTGTTCCCTTGCTGGGGGTGGCCAGGCTGGGCCATCGGGCCCATGGCCCCTCCTGTTTCTCCTGGCACCACAGCACGGACCCCTGGTTGCTGTGGAGAAACTGTCTCAGAGCCACGGGCACCTAACACCAGCCATGGACTGCAGCCACCAGCCACGGACTGCCGCCACCAACCATGGACTGCCACCACCAGCCACGGACTGCTGCCACCAACCATGGACTGCCGCCACCAGCCACAGACTGCCACCACCAGCCATGGACTGCCACCATCAGCCATGGAGTGTCACACAGCTGAACTCACCTGGAGCAGCTTCTGGGGACTGACGGGCTTCCTTCCCCTCCCCTCCCACGTGGCCCCGCACAGATCTGGCGGGGGCTGATACAGTTTCTTGCAAGTAATGCAACCTAGGTTGAGGCTGAAGAACGACACCAAGGAGCTGGTAGCATAAAGAAAAAGAGGCTTTTCTCCAACATAAAGCCTGAAGAAACTAACTCTTCAACATGGCAGCATCAAGGTTCAAGAGAAAGAGAAAGGAAGTCATGTGGGACGGAGCTGAAGGTGGAGGCGGGAAAAGAGGGCGGAGTTGCACCCCAGCGCGAAAAGCTTAAACTTGCTTTCTGCAGGTCACAGCAAAGACTCTAATATCACAAACTGGTTTTTTTCCCTTTAAAAAGACATGGAGGAAGGAGAATTCTGTGTGCGGCCTGTGGAAAAACAAAGGTGGTGACCATGACGGGTCACCTAGGAGCTTGTGAGGAGCTGTAGGAGACTTCTAGAAATTTTATGAAGAGGAAAGCTGTTGATTCCAGGCTGGAATTTCACAATCCTTAAACGAGAGACACTGCATGTGTGGCCCATGGCTGGCAGTGTGAAAGAGACGGTGAGGTTTTTTTGTCATGGGAGAGATACCTTTCACAGCAGCAGAAATCCGGGTGGGTCTGTTTGCTAGTGGCAGTTTGGAAACGATGATGAGCAAAAGAAACCTCTTTTTCCTCAAATATTGGAGAGACTTTTAAGAACTGCAAATACTGACCAAAATCATGTTCTGTTACGCTTTGTGAGAGCTGGAAAAATAAGGGAGGTGCTGGAGGGAAATGGGGTTTGTTTTAATTTCTTATTATTTCTTGTTACTTTAATCCTGTTAGTAATAAACTTCTTTGTATTCTTTAAAATTCTAAGTCTGCTTTGCATTTCTCCAAGTCCTGTATCTCACAGAAAATAAAAGATGCGAACAAAACCAATACAATAATTTAAGCCTGCATAGGTGGTGAATTATTGCCAAAAGAAAAACTTGTGCTCAAGAAAACCTTGGGAAAAAAGAAGAGGAAATTTATGTAGTTTTGTGGCTTTTAAGATCAAATAAACCATAAAAGGTTGGGATTGTAGTTACAATTTTAAAGCTAACTCTGCCTTCCTCTCAGTTTTGGTGTCTATGGCTTTCAGTGTTCTAGAAAATGGAAGGGAAAATGGCAGATTTGATCTTACATGTATAAAAATCTGGTTTTATCATCTACAATTTATGAAGAGAAGGCAGACATTGTAATATTCAAGTGTAGGACACAAATCTACAGTTAAATTTTCCATCATTGCAAGGAAACTGTTTTGATCAATATTTTAATTTCACTTGGGCAGGATTGGGTAGAGATCTCAGCAGATGGTTGTCATAAACTCCATGCCTCATTTTGGAAGTAGCATTCAAATCTATCCAGCTTGGCACTAACTACACAGACCAATTTTCCTGCATTTTTGTGCCAAAAGAAATAGGGCATGGAGAATATTTTTTCTAATTATTTTCAGATTTTATTAACCAATATCAGGCCTGCTTAGCCTGTGGTTCCTCTATCCAAAATCTCCTATGTTTATAGTTTTATCAGAAAAAATACAGTCAGTTATTGAGCAGCAGTGATCTAAATGACTGATTGTTAGCATTATGGGTAACTTAATTAGAATAATATGTACATTTTCTTGGTACCACTATTGCCCGGTGGTGAGTGAGTGAAATGGCTGTGCCTAAATTACAAGCTTTGTGAGAAGAGAGAAATTCAGAAGACATAAGGACAAAGTTTTCATTCTTGAAACTATTTAAATAAAACGTACTCTTATTTCTGTAGCACATTTGATTTTTTCGTGGGGGAACAGTTCCTCACTGTGTATTTGTGTGAAGGGAAGGAAAGTTGTATTGTCTGCAGAAATCTTCCCCATCCATTGCCCACCTCATCCATTACCTTAGTCTATACAGTATTGTGTTGACAGGGTTGGCCCTCAGCTGGTCAGGGAAGAGAAAATACAACCCTCCTGGGTTGGGATAAGGACAGGGAAGGATCACTCAGCAGTTACTGTTATGAGAGAAACAGGCTTGAGTTGGGGAGATTAGTGTAATTTGTTACCAGTTAAATCAGAGTAGGATAGTGAGAAATAAAAACCAGACACACTCATTCTTCTTCTTGAGCTCAACTTCACTCCAGAATTCTCCTCCTCCTCCCCCCGGTGGCAGGAGGGGCATGGGGAATGGGAGTCACAGTCAGTTCTTCATGGTTGTCTCTGCTGTTCCTTCCTCCATAGTGGGAGGACTTCTCACACACTCTCCCTTTTCCAGTGTGGGGTCCCTCCAGGGGCTGTAGATGGATTTCTGCCCTATAGGGCAGTCTGAAAGCATAGTGGCTCCAGGAGATGTTTCTGAAATTCCATGACTTTCTGTTTAATGAGAACATTCTGAAGCTAAGTACATGTTGTCTTCACAAGTGCTTCTTAAGTAAGGCTAAAAATTACCTGTGACAGGGATTAGATACCACTGAAAGCAATTAAGTAGGTACAGAAGAGGATTGAGTACCGAACAAAAACCAGGAGCTTCTTGCTTACACTGTCTTACCTGTGAACAAAGTATTTTTATGTGCAAAAAATAGTATGGATAACATTTCAGTCTTAAAGATTGATGATGAAAATAATGAATAGGATTGAGAAATTGGAATGTCTGTGTTTCAGACCTTAGAAACAAAGACCATTGATAAAACAGTGTCAAACCAGAGGAGGTAATTCCTCTGAATGCCCTATCACCAAGCTCCTGTCTTCTCTTCCACATTTCATTAAAGACAGCTCGGAAGCAGCAAAGGTAAGCATCCTCCTTTGCATACTGGGGCACAGGCACGCAGTGGTAGGAGCTGTGTGGCAGCAGTCTCACCACCTCCCCCTGGGGACTGAACCCTCTCTGTTGAAGAGGAGGGGAAGGCCAGGGTTGGGGTGCAGATAGATCCCATCACCAGGTGATACCCGTTAGAAACTCAGCCCTTCGTCTTCTTCCCCTCCTCCTTCTCCTCCTTCACTATCCCCAAAGAAAGCAGATGTGTTTGTGTTATGTAGAAGTGCAATTTAAATCTCTCGTCACTAGACTGACTACATAGGAAATGAAGACTTTCAGGAACTGAATTTGAAGATGCTTACCCTGGGTTTTGGTGCTTAATAACATGTATCCTCAGCTTCTTTGGCCTCTAACTGGTGTGGCTTAATAGAGGAAGTTGATGTCTTCATAGAAGTGAGACTAATAATGCTATCAAAATTGATTTTTCTTTCATCATTTGCTGTATCATACAGTAACATAACTGGAATCATTTGTCTAAGATATGCCACTAAAAATAAGAACCCTACTTTAAATTTGTCTCTTTAACTCAGCCTTGTAACTCAGTCACTCATCTCTCTTGAATCATTTGAAATACCTGATGTAACAAATTTGGACCCAAATGTCTCAAAAACCTTTTTCCTTTAACAAATGGTTAACCCATAATTTTGTTAAAATAAAAAATAGAACTGTAGAAAATAGGATGGCCATTTCTTCTAAGAAAAATGTTTTTTTATCTCTGCACTTTAATGAGATGTTAGGTATGCTCTATTTCCTACTCTTCAGAAAGAAAATTTTCTATGTTCATCTTTGTGATACATGTGGCTAATGTGTGAATCAGACAACAACCACCCAGAATTCAGCAATGTGAGATCTAGAAGAGCTTCCCTATGAAGTTCAATTCTGGAGTCGGTGGTTGGCTTTAAGACCTACTAATGGGATAATAGAAACCACGGAGTAAAAGTCCAAGAGAGCAAGCAATGATTGCTATTTCCATTGGATCCAATTGAAACATTATGTGCTTTGTAAAGCGATATTATAACTGATACGATTGAATAAAGAAGAGAAAAATGAGCCCTTTATGATTATTCTCTTAAGGGCCAGGGTAAATTAATTTATAAATAATGGACCTGCCCTTTATGCTGTTGCTCACATTTTTGAAAGCTTCACTGGCTGTTCCGCAATTACGCTAATAGTATCTTTGACCCAATATTCAATGCAGAAAGTGATGCTTGAGCTGTGCTGCTGTGAGTGGATTCCACTTTCTGTTTCAAGCCCCTTAGTATTTACTTTTATAAGTATGCTAAATAAAAATTAAAAAAAAGGCCGCTGTAATAATTAGTAGGAATAAAAGAATGCATTTTGCATTCGTACATATGCTACAAATGTTCAAACTTCTCTATCTTTTGTGTTTTGCTTACACAGGGGTAAACTTTTTGGTGCATTTGAAATGGATCGGATGGATGGTTTGGATATGGGAAAGAGTAGGACAGTCCCATAGGGATTCTGTGTCACTTGACTAGCAAATTTTGGCCTCTTAAGGGGGTGCTAATGGTGATGCTGGTTTATGTCTTCTAGTCTTCATGTCTGTATATGTTCTTCATAAAGAAAAGCCAAGTTCCCAATGAACTTGTAGGTAACTTACCAGATGCCCAGGAACTTGTACTCAAACACTGTGGTCAGGTAGGAAATTCTGCTTTTGATTCACTCTAAACTTATGGAATATATTTAACATTGATGCCACTTGCCTCCTAATTAGGAAAATTAGCATAATCATACTTAATTACTGTGCCCATTTCATAGGGAGTTTCAGGATAAATTAGGTACAAGAGCATGAAATATAAAAAGCTTTCTAAATGGGTGATATGATCCACTTGTTCAGTCTGTTGACCTCAAACTGATAATGAAGAAGCTTCAGCTAATGAATGTATGAGAAAGATCTGTGTTAACTAATGATTTTTCAGCTATAATGGGGTTTAATATATCTACTTCACAGCCTTCTCAAATATTGACAAAAGAAGCTGTGGTAACAACTCAGAAAGTTGCATCAAAAGAGGAAAGGGAGCAGGAAACTGAATGTTATGCTTCATTCCTTTTTTTGTAATGACTTAAAATCCAACTGTTGTCAGTCTTATATTAATAGTTTTCAAGGAGGACAGGGACTACTATTGACTTCAGTATATTGTGTGAGATGCTAAAATAAGCAGTGCCTCTTGAAATGTTGCCTCATTTGTGAATATGCTGCAATATGTGTAGAGATGTAGATTATCATAACCTTCTGTTGCTGAAGTGCAGCAAAGATTCTTTTGTAAGAAACAGTGTCCACAGACAAACTAGATCAAACAGGCACAGTAGGTAATGATGATGATGATGATGATGATGATGATGATGATGATGATGATACAAGTGACCCACTTAGGCAGGGGAAAAAAATGACAGCTATTAAAAAAACCAGGGAGATGACTATGCTAAAAATAATAGACTTACTGGAATGCTTGTAGGCCAAGGGTATAGGCCTAGCAACAAGTTCACTATTGGCAGGTCATTTATCCATCATCTTGCTACTTACTCTTTAGTAAAGATGAAAAGGATGTACTGGTCAGAAACAATGTATTATCCTTATGATGTCCACTGTTTTCCCAAGAGACAAAAATAGATGAATCCATATAGAAAAATAAAGCAAGCTCTAGGAAAAGGAGTCTTTAGAAAGATTGTTGAAATTAAACTATCCTCAGTAACCCTTACTCTTTTACATTCCCTTGTGATGGAGTGGCACCATCCTGTGGTTGTAGTTGGTTGACCATGGCTGGATGCCAGGCACCCACCAAAGCCCCTCTGTCACTCCCTTCATAGCTGGACAGGGGGTAAAAAATATGATGGAGGGATCATGAGTTAAGGGCACAGAGAGATCACTCGCCAAACACTATCACAGGCAAAACAAACTTGAATTAAAGATATTAATTTAGTTTATTACTAACAAAATCAGAGCAGGATAATGAGAAGCAAAATAAGACCTTAAAAACACCTTCCCTGCACCCCTTCCTTCCCAGCTCTACTTCTTCCCCACAGCAGTGCAGGGAGACAGGGAATGGGGTTATAGTCAGTTCATCACAGGTTGTTTCTGCTGCTGCTCAGGGAGAGGAGCCCTTCCCCTGCTCCAGTGTTGTGAGGCCTTCCCACAGGAGACAGTTCTCCATGAACTTCTTGGATGTGAGTGCATCCCACAAGAGACAGTTCTCCACAAACCCCTGCAATGTGGGTCACTGTTCCACAGGATGCAGTCTGTAGGCACAGCCTGCTCCAGCACAGGCTCCTCTCTCCATGGATCTGCAGGCCCTTGCCAGGAGCCTGTTCCAGCATGGGCCTCCCATCAGGTCACAGCCTCCTCTCAGGCTTTCACCTGCTCCAGTATGGTGCTCCTCCCTGGGCTGCAGTTGGATCTCTGCATCCCTGTGGATCTCCATGGACTGCAGGGGCACAGCTGCCTCACCTTGGGCTGCACCTTGGGCTGCAGGGGAATCTCAGCTCTGGCACCTGGAGCACCTCCTGCCCCTCCTTCTGCACTGACCTTGGAGTCTACGGTGTTGCTCCTCTCACATGTTCTCACTCTGCTCTTCTCTGGCTACAGTTATATCTGAGCAACAACTTT
This sequence comes from Erpornis zantholeuca, assembly GCA_013400515.1. Taxonomy (NCBI): domain Eukaryota; kingdom Metazoa; phylum Chordata; class Aves; order Passeriformes; family Timaliidae; genus Erpornis; species Erpornis zantholeuca. The sequence goes on along the minus strand of VZTN01015902.1, from coordinate 41,353 downwards.
TTTTTGTCTTCTTAAATATGTTATCACAAAGACATTACCATCATTTCCAGTTGGCCCAGCCTTGACCAGCAGCACATTCGTCTTTGGAGCTGACAGGGATTGGCTCTGATAGACATGGAGGAAACATTTTGGCAGCTTCTCACAGAAGCCACCCCTGTACCCCCCCCTCCCCACTAGCAAAGCTTGGCCATGCCAAGCCCAGTACAGTGGTGTACTTCTTCACTGATCTCAGACAGTGGTGCTCTGCCATGTCCATTGCAGATGGCATGAGGTAGAAAAGATGTTTAATTCTTTCTTTTAGCAAACTCCTCCTAATTTTCAACTGAGGAAAATCATGTCTTCCTGGAAATGGAGTGGCAAGATTGGAATAACGGGTGGAATTGGAATAAAAACATGAAAGCTGAATGATATTTAAAATTACCGGAAGGTATAAATAGACCAGATGAAAAAGATGAGATTGAGAAAGGAGTGATCACAGGGTGAGCAGGTGTCGGGAAAAATAAGGGGAAATTATTCTCATACAGCTAAGATGTTGCAAAACCCATGGCCAGACTCGCTGCAGACGGACAGGTCAGACAATGGCAGTGGCAGAGAGCAGCTGCTGGGGAGGACACAGATAGTCTAACAGGTGCTGCTGGAGTCACTGTGACACAGCAACATCCTGACAATGCCTTGTCTCAGTAATGTGCCCTGTGGCACTGTGAGATGCCTGTGGCGCCTCTGTCTGCCCCAGTGTGTCTTTGCTAAGGTCACTACTTGTTTGACAGGTCTTGATTCTGTGGTGACTTTGTTTCTTATGTCTCCTTGTTTACCCGCTTGTGATGTTTGGTACACCATCTGTTCCTTCCCTCTCCGCTTTTTCTTGTTTTTAACATCATAAGTCATGTTCAGTGTAAATATATGTATACTTTTCATCTAGTATTTTAAATAGTTTGTGGGTTTGATTAGCATAGAGTTTAAGCGCCTACCCTTTCTTTGACCTTCAGACAAATAGCCAGGTTTCAGTCTTGTTTACCCTTATTGTAGAGACTAAATAACTCTGTTGGGTGTCATGCAATTCCACTAGATGCTGCTATAAATAGCAAGATAATATCACCAACCTACAGGCTTCACACCCTTTCCATCTGGGCATGGGGCTGATGGATGCATGGCAGCTCAGGGAGAGCCCTATGTCTCTTCTATGCTGCACAGGGCTCACAGTCCCAGTGCTGGTCATGGCCACCGACATCACCATGTCAGTGTGATTGCAGGGGCTGCAGGAGGGGAGCTGTCAGAGCTGGATGGCAGCTACCACCTCCATTTTGCTACAGAGCTTTTTGTTTGACAATTTGCGCTTTCTTGGAGCTTTAATTCTACTGTATGATGGCTCAGAATTATGCTCAGAAACTCCAATATTTTGTCTGCCATCCTGATCTTCTGCCATCCTTGTAGTCTGGCTCCTAGGACCATCCTGCCTTCATCTCCTGGTTGCATACTTGTTATCAATACCAGTCCCTTTGATGTATTAAGTGGTGGTTTTCTGATTGAGAACTGCATGATATCACTGACCTCATTTTCCTGCAGATTTTAGGAGAGAAACAGGAGGCTGCACTTGTGTCCTCTAAATAATCAGAGGATCAGGACTCGCACAACTTCACAAGCAACATCAGCAAGTTATTTCTTTGTTGCTCCATGCCTGAGTCATGCCAGCTCCTGTCATTGTCAGAACTGATGTGCTCTGCAGAACAGGGAAAGAACAGCAAGTCTCCACAAATTTGTGCTGAGATGAGCGTTTAAAGAATAGGCTGTTCCTTAAGATGTCAGAAATGCTGAAGGACAGCAGCGTCAGTAGGCAGGTGGGGAAGCAGAAAAAATCCCTGTATGTCAGAGATCAGCAGCCACAACAACACATCTTCTCACTAGAAAATAAACTTGTAGGTTACCTTGTTTTGTCACAGAAGTGGGTTAGGGAAGCATTTGAGAAGTCCTGGGAGGCGAACTGGTGTTTGGGAACCTGTGCCTCTTGGAGGCTAGTGGTGCTTTCTCGTTGACCACAGCAGCTGCAGCACCCCAGCATCAGCGCTTTTGTCTCTTTTTCTCTTTTACTAATGTTAATAAAAAGGAGAGCCAGATGATAGCAGTTGTAATTGACAGCCTCTAGGTTTAGTGACAAGTTTAACAATAATAATTTTGTTCGTCATCTGATGCATACAGTGATTCTTTCTAATGTTTGTAATGCTTTTCAAAACAGTGACATGTCTAACCAAAAGTCTTTTTTCAGCATGTTAAATGTCTCAGCAACCTTATTTAAAAATCTCTCACATAAACATGTATTAGATGGAGTAATTCAAGTAAACAAATATTAAATATACGAGCAGGAACTTATTTCTGCGCACAATCAATGAAGAAACTCATTAAAGAATATTGTTACTTACTACTTTCATGGTTCAAGTTAATTAACTAGTAAAAACATTTTAAACCAAAAATGAACAAAAATTGGTTTTATTCATTTTATATTTTGTTTCAGGGTTTTTTTGCTTGTATATGTACATGTTAAACTGCAATTTCGGTTTAGGAATTCTAGTTCTTTGTGAAGGTTGGAAACTACAGCATCTATCCTCAAAGATTGCCTTCATATAGAAGGAGCAGACCTGAGCTTCCACGGGCTTTGTGCTAGTTATCACAGACTTTTACCACATAATAAATGGGAAGCAGAGATTGGAGGATAGTGTCACCAGAGATATTGCAAGGAACTCACTAACCATTGTAAATGCATACCCACAGCTTCACACACATAGCTCCTGGATAATGTGAAAAATCAGAGCAAACAAACTGCCAGTACAAGTGATTGCACATGTTGTTAACACAAGGAGCAGATTACACTGGAATCCTCTCTTTCTGATTTTGATAAGTCTTCTCTATCCCTTCAGATAATCCCCACCATCTTTTTTGTCTCTCCTTTCCTCATTGAAAAATCTCCGGTAGCTCCAAGCTAAATTCCTTTTGTCTGTTCATATAAGTGCAAATTTTTCCTGGCCTGAGTGCAGTGAACAGGTATTTTTCTGTGCAGGACAAAGAAGTGGGAAGAAATTTAAGACCTAGAAAGGTAGCAGTTTCAGAGTTTCCCACAAACAGAACTGAATATGACTGAGTTAAAGGAAGACATAATGGTTTTTTGCCTGTGGATTTTCTTAACTGGATTTCTCACAAGTGTTTTGGTGGGGGTGGGAAGTAAGTTCTCAAACAACACACCCTTCTTCACTGACATACCTTTTCAGCAATTAGATTGTACTATGAGCTCTGACTTTCCAGGGGAAAGACTAGAAATGTTACATTTGCTTTTCTAATCAGAAGTTACGACTCCAGGTTTTCTTCGATGTGCCAGACAGTGATTACTGGAACTGGCACAAACTCACGTGGTTACTAGAATAACGTTTAATAACTCCTGATATGCTGTTCTTCAAACTCGAGTTAAAGGCATTCAGATTGATTTTTGTTAGGAGAATTCGCTGAAGTCAGATGTCACTTTCTCTGGTTTACTTTCCTCAGTTTTTTCTGTTCGGTAGAAAAATAAATGTAGTTTGCAATAAAAACCAATCTTCAACCTTTTCTGTATCACTGAACAGAAATTTCCTGACAAGTATTAGCACATGGTGTTGCTTCCAATAGAATACATAAGCAGCTACTTCTCCTGCCTCATTTAGTGCAGTGATGAATATTCCATCAGCCTTGAAGTAAAAATGAAGAAACCTGTGTTTTAGGCTGGTTTTAAACGTGTGTATGCTTGTTCAGGTGTTTAAGTAAGCAAAGGAAGAGCATTACAAAACTATGGAAAATAAATGGGTTGCAATTCTACCATACTAATAACTGTTCTTGTTCCATAATATGTCACATACTGCGGTAGTCTTCCTGAAACAATTATGAAACCTTTATAACAAACATATTTTGTCAGCTGATTAATTTCCATGAATGCAAACTTAGCATTTTGTTTCATTGAAACAAACCTGTTCCATTTGAGTAACAGAAACTGTAATTATTAACAGAAACTGTAATTGTAATTATTAAAACTACTGATAGTTTTCTGAACTTTGCTGAATGGGAGCCAAAGTCCAAGAATGAGAGGGATTACTTACGCAGACTCTGATGTGATAAATGCTTTTCTATTTGCTCCAGGTTAAATCATGCATCTAAAATATTGGTGTAAATAGCTCTGCCAAGGTCACATTATGACCAGTGCCCAACAGACATCACATGGAAGTGTTCAGTAGTTTAGACTGTATTTGAATTTTTGTAATTTGGTCTTCAAAAGCTTTCATGTACCTTTCCTGTCAGGCTAATAGATTTAAGAGATCTGGATGAGTGAGCAATCTTGTTGTGTTAGATGGCTATCATGCTGTATAGCTGACACTTTTCCTTTATAGTTACTGAATAAACCACCAATTTTTTCTGTACTAAAGGAATGAAAAAAAGAAAAAAACCAAAAAACACTAAACCCACTACAAACATGTGCCACTAAGTACAAGGCAAATTGATCTATTTTAAATACACCTATCATACTGGAAAGAACCAGGCAAATATCAAAACCAGAGGCAAAATTAAAAAGTAAGCTCCTAGATCAGATACTACATATCTGTCTTTACATGAGAACATTTTCAGCCCTAAGATTTCCAATCTACTCAAGACTCTCTTGTCCAGTTTAGTTAAAGACTGTCGTAGATGATCTCTAAAAGACTTTGTTCTATGTCCTATTACCCTGTCTTTCTTAAAGAAAATTCCTGCACATTCGGGTAAATATCCCTACCAAAGGACATATCTCAAAACCATTCTCATATTTTAGGTATTTTATTCTAAAGACAAATACAATTTACACTTTCAGGCAGAGACAGACTTTGCACATCCACATGTTACCCAGTTAAATGTTTGTTTACATGTTTAGTCAGATTTTAAATACCTGCAAAACTGGAAGCAATTTTAAAAATAAACTTGTAATAGAAGGGTCAGTCAACACGTCTTAACTATGCTCCTTTCTTAGTTTTGATTTGCATAAATGCAAATAAACTCCAACTGCAGCACCAACTTTGCATCATATAAATAAGAATATGCACGGGGCCATTCACTTATTGCAGGGAGAGTGGTGCCAGTTAGTGTAGCTGGAAAATACTCAAAAAAACCTCATTGAGAAAATAAAGACTAAAATCAAACTCAGAAAGAAGAATGTGAGCATTATATGTAAGTGAACAACAGATGATTGAAATAACTTCTAGTTACAGTGATCATCACAAAAATTATTATCGTTGCATCATTATTTTCAGATTACTCCTTTGTTATGGAGATTCTGGTAGAATAACTGTATTTGATACAGAATAGTGATCTTTTAATGCTGTTCCTCAAATAGCCAATGTCTGAATTATGGGTACTATAATTGAAAAATTTCCTATAAGTTTCTAAAGTAAGTATAATCTGACCAGAAGAGAGCTAAACCAAAATATTTTGTGTGGCTTTTAAAAAAACTGCTAATCACTGAGTCATTAGAATTCTCTCTTAAAAACAGATAATAGAAAATTGATTAATATTTTTTTATTTTCCTATTTGAATTATGCAGACAAGGCAAATTCTCTAAAACAGTGCATATCTGTAATAACACACAAATCATCTGAAAGTCTTTTCATATAGGGGTATTTTTCTCTATATATGAACGATCAGATATGCATATGTGTATGTATATGTCCACATACACACATATATATATGTTTTTATTGTTTGGTGTTTTCCAGCTTTTAAATAGCACTGCATTCTCAGCCTAGAGGGATGACATGTAATATTGGATACTTTAACCAAACATAATTGCTGCAAAATGTCTCCATGCTGAATTGGCATCAATCAGTGCAACAGTGTAATCATGTGTGCTCAATCACAGGCAGAAAATGCTAAAACAGTGAAGGCAAATCTCTTCCTTATGCATTATCTGAAAGCTTAAGTGGACATTAAGTGATGCAGGGTAATAGCACAAAACATCATTATCATGTTATTATATTCAGGCTTGAGTGACACTGAAAAAGCTGAGTTTGTCTGATAAGAAATGCATATTAATAAATTTTGTATGTTCTAAAATGATTAACATATTATTCATAGTATAGAACTTAATCTTTTATTCTATGAAATGAAAAAACAGAAAAAAATCAGTCTGTTACAGGATGGTTCACACAACTAGAAAACCTTCTTTCTAGTGTGATAATGAGAGAAAGAAAAATCTGCAGATGTGATCCAGATGAAAGTCATTGCAATGAAGTTTTCATTTTGAAAGGCAGTTTGTTTGAGATCCATTTTCCTTTCACCTTTTAACCTTGATAAATTCTCGGCACAGCTGTATACTGTGTATAGAATGAAAGAGTAAATGTGGGCAAAAAATCTGTGATATCATGAAAACTTCATTAGATATTTCTGTGAGCTGGACTGTGCTAGTCCTCAACCCTAGATAGCTAGAATTAATTTCAAATTAGGAACTAGTGAACTGGTTTTTTATTGCATCTTCTTGGTCTGTGCCAGATGAATGTGAAAGATATAAACTGTAATTTTGTATCAGATGTGGTACCTGTGCTAAAATGAGAAGTACTGTTAATGTATGATGATTTATATCATACTTGTACTTCAAAAACCTATTTAATCACATCAGTGTCTTAAATGGGTGAGCATTTTCCCATAACTTATACATCTGGTGTATTAACTTTAACTGAGTGTTCCAGTACTCTGCTGTCTTAATGCAGGAAATTCATTATCCAGCATCTGCTTTAGAAAGCAGCTTGTAATATCACTGGTGACAACTAGATTCCATAGTTTGCACTGGAGCAATATATTGTATTTTTCCCATCAGCACTCAGCTGAATAGCAAACAACTCAAATCATGGAGCAAAACAATAACCAAAGATGATGAACTTGGAAGATACTGGTTTTGCAGATAATTAAGCTATTGTATTGGATTTCCACAATGAGAAACAAAACCATTGTCATTATGGGACAAAAAAGAATCTAACTTCTCTTATAGGTTAGTGTGAAAATCATGTTCTAGCACTCCTTCTGTCCTAATTACAGCAGCCTGTAGGCTCAGATCATTGGCATTAGACTGGGATACAAGCTATTTGTTGAACTTTATACAGAAAACATTGCACATATTTCTTCTTTTCTCATGTTAAACCCTGAAGTTTTCCCATAAGGGAGGATTTTAGCCCTTAATGGCTATAGAACAACTCTGTTTTGCATTAATGAAACCTCAAACGATTTGGCAGTAGAGAGAATCAATATACACATTTATGTATCAACTGACAGAGTAGAAATATTTACAGTTAGAATACATATCATTTATGACAAAACAGAATGCAAGGATTTTGTTCCCAGGAAACAAATCGCATAGTCCAGTGCTGAATTTTTTTTATTGTCTGATTTGTAAATTTAAATGCATTCATTAAGCATATGACTGTTGTGTTCTGCTGGCTGCTGTTGCTAGCCGCAAGAAGCAACCAGTGCCACAGAGCATCTCTGCCCAGCCCGGGTGGGTTCCACGTGGCCCAAGATTTCTTTTTGAAAGCATGGACTACGGGGTCCCCACTGGCCAGGGAGCTTTCAGGCTAGCTCAGGCATCTTGTGCTCTCTTCAACAATGCAGCGACAAAGGGGATGAGAAGAGGCCTCCACCAGGGGAGCATGGAAGATGTTTATTCACATGCTGCTATCAGGATGTCCAGGGTTGAAGGCGAGGGAAGGCAGAGGGCCTGGGGTTTCATTGGGGTCCCTCACAGAGCAATGGGAGGAGCCCAAGGGAGTGGCAGGATTTAGCTGGGAAAGGGGAAAAGGGGATGGAGGGAACACCACATATGACTTAGGCTTTTTTAGATTTTGTATGCCATAGAACAGAATTGTTCCTGAAGCTACCTTAATATAATTCAAGGATGTAAAAAGGAAAAGGTAAAAATAAGTTCCCATTTAAAATCTTGCCTTGAACTGCAGACAGACCTGCTTGTCTATGAAAATGTTCCTTTGGCTGCCAGTGGTGTATGCCAAATACCACTTTCAAAAATTTTGTATTCTTCTAACATGACTCGTGAACATTTCTGCATTTGAAATGGCCATTTGAACTAAAAATGAAAAAGCTTCAGACTTTTCCTTTTGTTACTGTAGTCTAGAAAAACATCCTGCACTGAATCCAAAAGTGTGATACTTTGTTAACTTATAAATGTGTTCAAAAACAGGAAATGGAGATATACCATGTTCAAAAATCCAAATGCATTCTCACAGCAATGAACCCTACTTCCTTGCATAATCTGTGTTTACGAATTCAAGATGAGTACAAGTACGGGCACACACAATTGCACATGGAACAAGCAGATTTACAACTCTGTGCAAAAAGAGTTTCGTGTTTTCAGGCTTTTGTGCCTGCACGACCATGTGCTTTCAAAACATGGCTGTAAATGCAGGCTGTCTTAAAAAATAAAACATGGCAATAAACCCTAGCAGCTCTTAGCTGGGCATTTCTAATGTGACGATCTGAAACTTCCATGGCAAGAAAATCCCAGACCTAGAAGAAAAAGAACTATTATGAAGATTAAATTGCATCTTAAAGGAGGTGTGATTCTGTGAATGTGAATTAATTTACATTTGCAGGAAAGTGTGATGACAGTTTAACAGACTTTTTTCAAAATTACTTCAGCCCACATTTTGGGAGTGTGTAATTCAGAATAAGAAATGAGTCATTCAGCAGCAGACTTTCGTATGGGTTCCTAGTATGAACCTGAAACTTGTTTTTAAGCCATCAAATAATTTATAACATAGGATTTCCTTTCACAAAACAGGAATATGGTTGAAGCTGGAAGGGACCTCCAAAGGTCATCTAGTTCAACCACCTCCAGGTACGCAAGACTGTGTCCAGACAGCTCTTGAATTTCTCCAAAGATGGAGACTCCACAACATCTCTGGGCAACCTGTGCCGCTGTTCAGAATCTTCACAGGAAAAAAAGAAAAAAACAAAACAAAACACCCCCCACCCCCCCAGTTTTGCATGAGCAGATTGAATTTGATATGTTTTAATTTGCAGCTGTTTCCTCTTGTCCTATCAGTGGGCTCTACTGAGTAGAGTTCGTCTTCCTCTTCTTCATTCCCTTCCTTCAGGTATTTATACACATTGATGAGATCCCCCTAAGCCTTCTGCTCTCTAGGCTGAACAGCCCCAACTCTCACTGCCTCACCTCCTGTGAAAGATGCCTCAGTTCCTTAATCATCTCAGTGGTTCTATGATGGACTCACTCCAGTAGCTCTGAATCTTTCTACTTGGAATTCTAGCACTGGGCACAGCCATTGTGGCCTCACCAGTGCTGAGTGGACAGGAACAATCCCCTCCCTTGACCTCCTAGCAGTGCTCTTCCTAATACAGTCCAAGATGCCATTGGCCTGAGGGCACATTGCTGGTTCCTGGTGGGCTTGTTGTTCGTCAGAACCCCAGAGTCCTTTTCTGCAGAGCTTCAGGAAACTGCTTTCAGGCCACCAAGCCTCCAGCAGGGGCTGGTGCCTGCGTTATTCCTCCCTTGGTGTAGGACCTCACACTTCCTGTCTAAATTAATGAGATTCCTCTTCACCCATTTCTCAGCATAGGAGGATGTCTCTGAGTGGGGGCACAATCTTCTGGTGTATCAGACAGTCTTCCCTGTTGTTTCACCTGTGAACTTGCTGAGGGAGTGCTCTGTTCATCATCCGCTCATGAGCAGAGGAGTTGAACAGTGCCAGACCCAGCAGCGACCCCTGGAGAACAGCACTACTGACTTGCCTCCTGCTGAACTTTGGGCCACTGAGCACAGCCCCTGGGCCCACTCCCAGACCCTTGAAAACACTAGTTTGCCTGCTCACATCTTTCTTAAAATTATTTTCTGCTTACAAATACATACTCATCAGTTCTTGGTAATCTGATGTCTTAATGGGGTTTAGGGGGTTTTCATGATAATGTGTGGAAATTCTCTTTTCCAAATCTTCAAACTTGTGGCCCTGATGAGAAGGAAAAAAAAGGGTTAATAGGAGTTAATTAGGAAGAAACAAGTGTTTTTTTCCAAAAACAGAAGACAAAATTATAATTCTACTAACTGTAAATAATGTTTGGGGAAATAGAAAATTCTGAAATTACACAATGCCAAGAGACCCACTGGGATACAGAAGACATACTCTAATTAGTTGTGCTTGAGTGTTCAACCAGTCCCTGAGCTCCCCTCAGATGTTTTGGTTTAAGAAAAGATAAGGGAAAAAGGCAGCATTCTCACATTACTGTTGACTGTATAAAACTGAGCTGATGGTGATTGCATTGCATTCTGTAGCTCATACAGCCTTTTGCCTTATTCTGGATACTTTAATTTGGTGCAGGGAAACGGCCCCAGAGAGATGAAGGCAGGATTGCTTTGCCAATAGAACAAAACCTGGAGAAATGTGAAATGCTCCTGGTTTGTGCAGAGCATCTGACAGTGTTTGAAAAGATACTGGATGTATTTCTATAGTGTATCTTTAATTTCTTTATATCTAGGTTTGTGCTTAAATGTTCAACAAGAACTGATATATTTACAAACATTCTCCCAGACACTTGATCTCTACCAGTCTGAAATCAACCCACACAAAGGCAATCAGTGAAGTGAAATTTCCACTATAATGAAAAGACCTGGTGCACTTCTCAGACAGCTGCAGAAATGTCAATGGCATTTATAAGTCTGGGCTTGTATTAAGTCTTGTTTAAAGGTTTCTAAATACTGCAAAAACTATGAGCTATGCTTGGTAAGAGAGGACAATTAACTTATTGGTCAGTAATATATATTGTGGTATTTAAAAAGGTTCTTGTAACAGCTCTCTCATCTTACTCTTGCTTCAAAATCCTTTTCATAAGGATATGGATGATAGTTCTTACTATACTTCAGGAGCATAGAAGACATTCAAGTGCAGCAGTTTACTACAGCAGAGTCCAGAATCTACAGAGAAAAGGTAGAACCACTTAAAATTAAATTAATTAATTAAAGTTTTGCTTTTGTTTTGTTCCTGTTCTTTCTGCAGAAGGAAGTATAGGATTGGGATTGCAAAGTTTTGCTTTTGTTTTGCTCCTGTTCTTTCTGCAGAAGGAATTATAGGATTGGGATTGGCTTGCTTTTGGGGGTTCTTGAGATGGAAAAGTCCCGGGACAGAGGACAGAGCTCACCAAATATTTCAAAATAAAAATAAATTCACAGTCAGGCAGTGTGATTGTCCAGAGAGCATTTTTTTGGAAAGTAGTGTCAAATTCTTCCTTTAGCAGAGACAAAGAAAAGGATGCTCAAAGGAAAGAGTACAGTCAAGAAGAGATGTCTGATATCTGTCTTCTCATTGTTGTTGTGTGTAGAAAAATAAAGCTAATGGTTATATGCTGGTGAACAGACCTACACAAGCAGACTTGAGAGCAGTTAAAATTTCCTGGTGATTTTCCTGAAATCACAAAGTTGAGTGATGAAAAACTCTGGGTTTTTAACAGCAATATCAGGTATGTTAATTCTCAGCGTTCCTTAGTGAGGCTCTGGCATGATAGCAGGAAAGCCTGGACATCAAAATTTGAGGTTAAGACAAATTTTCAACACAGGTTATATATAGAAGGTTTAAGGAATCCAGGAGAATCACGAGGTTTTTACCCAATCCGCTTAGCCCAGGAGGTAATGAGTGTAAATAACTGTGGGTTATTGAGACCTGCCCAGCAGAGAGCTGGATTGGAGACTTTAATCTCATGAACCCCAGGTCTGGAAAGCTTAAATTCAATAAAATAATCTACCTTTGCTGCTAAGTAGGATTAGTTGCAGCCACTGGAAGCTGAGAATACTCAGCACCTTGAAGTCATACGTATTTCCCTTGGCTTGCTATGCTGAATATAAATGCATAATGAGACATTGATATCCAGTACCTATCCAGATTAATCATTGAAACACATGGCAAACATTTAAAATTAAATTAAATATATTTAATTAAATACATTTCAGTTAAAATAATTGATCCTTTGAATTACGGAAGAAAGAAATAAATTAGTCTCAGTTCATTTCATTTATAGCTCTCTTTCCTTCAAAAAACCAGGTGATGGAATTATTGTTATTTCTTTAGTGTCCACTCATATGATGAAATGAATTATTATATAAAAAGACGAGGTATTTAGTTGTCCTAAACTTGAAACATTTAATTACGTTTAAAACACTTTTCTTTAATTGAATGGAAAACCAGAAGGAATGTCTAGCACAGATTTCCACCATGCTTCTAAAATCAATAATGTAGAACTGGGTTAATTATGGTTAAATAATAATTTGGAAATAATAGGTTCACAATCCCTTGTATTCAGTTCCACATAATTCCACTGTAAGTCTGTATAATTTTTTGGTTGGAAAACCTGGAAAGTGAGGTGACAGCTATTTACAGATGTTTTGATGTTGATAGCTCACCACAGACTTTGTAGCAGCATAGAAGACAGGTAAGGAATCATCCTTCAGGTGAATTTTTTGTATTCATATCACAGCTGAGGCTTAACAGCACTACCGATTTTTTTTAGATAAAAAGTAAAGGAAGAAACATTTTTAGCTATATGACTAAAACTCCTGTATCTCCACATCTTGTCACCTGCCCCAGCTTTTAGTCACAAAAAAAAATAAAGAAATCAGTGGGATCTTTTTCCATAGTCAGTAATATAGGGTAGATATCAAAAAATCATTTGTGATTCTGGAGTGAAATCTGGTGAGACTTGAGTTCATCAGACAGGTTCTGGGTGCCTGGTTTGGGTGTGTTTGTGGGGTTTGTATGAGTGAGGTAACTTCCCTGAGCACAGGTGGGGCCAGTGGCACTCACACATGTGCTCTGAACAGACATTGCACATTTGTGCTGAATGGGAAATCTTCTTGGAAAATTCAGCTTATGTGGCACTTGGTTAACAGCTGCTGGGATCCTCTTTCCAGATGGAATTAGTGAGTCCACCCTTAAGGTGGCACTAAGCTCAGCAAAGTACTTCAGGGCATAGGAGTTGTGCTTACTCATATAACACCTCCTCAATCTGGCCTTGTATTTTGAGGATAAAAAAGAAAAAGGTGAAACCTTAACTCTCATTTCCTAATTACTCAGCCATATCTTCACTATCCCAATCCAGACTGTGACTTTAGGAAAGGAAAATTATGGCCAGGATAATGTTAGCCATATTACTAATTAATACTATTAGACTTAATAACCAGTCGTCAATGTATGCTGTATTTTAAACACCTATACTTGCTGTCACACAGATTTAATAAACAATTACAGAAACTTGGTGTTTTAGCTGCTTAGGAAAGACTGAAGAATATAGTTCTAATATAAAAGAGTGATTAACATCTGGCTTGGAAAAAGTTCTGTTATAACGTAAGAAAAATGGATAATAATTCATCTCTTTGAATTAAAAAAAAAAGTAACTTAATAATTCAATTTTTGTAGATTTCTGACTCATAGCACAGAATTAAATTTATTAAGGCTTTTCTTTGGTAAGGGTTCAGATTAGTAACTCCAAAGAGACCTAGACATTTTGATACATTTCAGTGATGCATATTCATAATAAGCTGGGAGGACAATCATAGATGTTCTCATATGCCATTTTAAAAAACATTGTAAATATATGTATATATGATATGAATATTAAAAATATTATGAAAAATAAGTTGTTTTTTTTTTTAATGTTAAAATGTTTGCAAGTGCAAAACTGGATGGATTGCAGTAAAAAGGAGCTAGGTAGGGTCAACTTCAAAATGCTTTGATAGATCTATAACAGTATAATAATGTGTAATGGAAAGAAATTGGACATGTGTTTTCCAAGCCCATTTTACCTCCCTCCACTCTTTTCCCTTTTAGTACCATGTATAATTACTGATCACATTTCTCGGAAATTGTAGAAAAGTATTGAATACTATTTTTTCTCTTATTACAGGAAATGTGTTCAGGTATCAGAAACTTAGAGTTTAATCTTCAATGCTAAGATTATCATCATGAAACTGTTTAAAAGTTTAGAATAAATTCCATCATGTTTCATTTCAAGAAAAACCATTTTTAAGAAAGTACACCAATGGACTGGAGAGTCAGAAATGGAATTGAATAAGCTGTATGCTAATGAATCTAGTATTATCTAGGAAATATGGTAGTTAACTCTGACTTCTTTTTATGGCATTTACATCTCTCAGTATACCTGTGGTTTCCCTCTTGAGAATATAGTTTGCTTCTGTGGCCAGTGAATATCATTATGGTTTCCTGATGCAGGGATATATCATAATTGGAGCAACACGAGAGTGAATGCGGGAGCTGCGATGAAATACAGACCCTTATATAATAAATGCAATATCTTTATATAAATGCAGCTGTTTAGAAGCTGTTTTTCTGCTTCTGGGTGATGTTTATAAATAGACTTCTTTACCTGTAAGTTTTCTGGCAGCATGCCACATGATAGCTGACATCTCTTTCTCTGCTGTACTGCCACTTTTGGATTAATAGTTGGGCTTGATCTTCAGTTGCTCTTTGAAGACGTTCTCAGTGAGAGGGTCCTTCAGCCAGAGAACTTATTTCACTTTTCCCCTTGAACCTACAGAGTCTGTGTTTGATCTGAAGCTGGTCTTCTTGTGCAGACACCTGGGGAGGGATAGGGCAGACACAGCAGCCATGAAGTCATGTAAGAAGCAAAAAGACTTTTTGCTACCCAGTAATATGCAGGAATTAGATGATATTCTGTTAACAGGAAGAAAAAAAAAAAAGTGGTAATTCTTTTAAAATACCTGAAACCTGCTTCAATACATGCTACAAAGAAAAAAAAGGAGGTATTATAAATATCCTGGTGGATAAACTTATTTAAAGGGTTTATGCAATAGCAAAATAAAATATATTCAGCTTAAATAACAAATGTAGAACTGATTACATTTTTATCATGCTATATAATAAATTGTTTAGCTTGAAACTCTGACAGTACTTTCAACTAGATCTGGCTGCATTAATTACTTACTCACTTTTATACACATCATTCCCAATCTTTTAAATATCATGTATTTTAAGGAGAGCAGAGAGACACTTGAGAATGAGTATATCTGAACTTGGTACATGGTCTAAGCTTTTCTTAGTAAATTATTTTCTACATCTTGTTACTCCTTGGCATTTTCTTAATAATCTTTCCTTTTGTCTCAAATCTCATTCTGGAAAAACCAAACTTAACACATCTTACACCTGATGTATACCTTGCTAATGGGATTATTAAATCAGCTGTTTTAAACCTATATATTGGTTGCTAATTTGTTGAGCTTGCCATTTGCTTTGGTTTTCCACTGACATGATTTCAGCTTTTCTTTTTTGTTTCTTTTCCTTTCACTGTTTTTTATTTATTTATATATTTCTACTCTTTTTCACATGAAGTTAGGCATAAACTTCAGAAAGCTAAATCTATGTTATGTTAATATTTTCAGTTTCTGTGATGGTCCAGACAGTGACCCTGGGGTTTAGTAGCAGCATTCTTTCACTGTCTTTTCTTCATGCTTATTGAATTTAGTATGGAGAGGGAGACTCCTTGCATACCTGCTTGTTCTCCTGTGATTGTCCTCTGTACCATTACAGTGGCTATCCATAAATCTATCAGCAATGAAACTAATTTAGATTATAGCAGTTCAAACCAAGCAGATTGAAAATATCTTTGATTCCAGCTGTGAAAATTGCTCTTGTATTTTTATGATGCCATTACAGACCATCTTCCCAGCACGTATCTTTTTTTTTCCCTTACTATGCAAAAAATTCTTGGCACTGCATGGGATGTGCTATGCTGTTTAGTTTAGGTTAGTCAGATTGCAGTGTAGGAGGAGTGCATGAGAAATAGAGACAATGTGTTTTCTGTCTCAACCTCTGGCTAGGGAAAATGCGCAGCCACTGCTGCTGCCCTCCAAAGCCAAGCCCCCATAGCAGCCTGAGGTTCCTGGAAGGAGTTTCTGTCTCCATCCTTTCTTTTGCTTTGCCACCAGTTTGTTCTCTGCCAAGCAGCTGTGCCAGGCGGCGATGGTGCTGGTGCAGTGCCATCAGAGTGGAGACAACACTGCTCCAGTCACAGCAGCAGTGACCTGGGTGATCTTGTTTATTCTATGCCTACAAAAAAACTTCATAGATACAGACTATGGCTAAATTAGATGATCAAAGAGATATTAGGGGTTCCTAAAGGGTCCTGCATGCAGGAGAATATAGACCAGAACATGGGTTAGTCTGGAGCAATCTGTGTTCTAGAAAAATGGAGGACCAAACACACAGGCCATGCTACCTACCATTCCCACAGCTATTCTGTCAAGAGAGTGCTGACTATAATGAATCACCCTTCTGCCAGCTTCTGCTCCCAGGATGTCACAGCTGGGTCTGTGGTAACTGAAACTTAAGATATTCTTTATCTCTGACTTATGGTTATTAATAGATTTCAGTATATCCTAGCAGCATTATTAAGAAAGTTCTGCTCTACATCTGTAAAATAGACTCAGGGCTTGCCAAGACAGTTCTTACTCCAAGAACAGCTCATGTTATTGTAATCCTATATTGCAATAAGTAAAAAAAAACACTAAAATTGCTTTAAAAACGGGTTCCTGTGTCATGTATCAAGTTCAGTCACAATATATTATATGCTATCAACCTCTACAGATCATAATCTAATAGGATTTTTTAAAGTTCTGAAATTATTCAGAAGTTGTAAAAGAAAGGCACTCCACAGACCTGTAGTAAGATACTTTCTTGCCCAGACTTGTCATTCTTGGTTGCCCTTTCTAGTCTCCTCAGGTAGAGCAGCATGTTTTGTTTACTGTGCCACATGGGACTGAGGGAGCGTGGCTGGAGACAGGCTGGATGAGACAGGCACACTAAACAACAGTAAACATGTCTGAATTTTGTTGGCTGCTGTTGCTGTCCCTGTGTTCCTTGACTAGGGAGCTGCAAACCTACAGCAGTGGGTTAGCAGGAGAGAGTCTGAGTCCCACCTGGCACAGCTGGAATTAAAAAGTTGCATAGGTACTCTGTATAAGTTGTTACTTATGTCAGCTTCAATGTAAATTACAGTAGACAGTTCCTCCAGCCTCAAGAGCAGGTAAAGATCTCATTAGTAGCAGAGCTTCAGCAACCAGGTAGAGAACGATGGCAGTCCTACTCCTCTCCCTGCCTCCTTTGAAGCAAGTGGGTTTTCCTGGAGAAAGACCAGCCATATCACATCCCTTCCTTCCTAGAAGCCAGTGTAAACATCCAGTGGGAATCCATAACAATTTCTTTAGGATTAGGTGCCTACACCACCCTTCCTGCAGCCTGCTATATGCCCTCTGTTCATATTACCAATTCTCTTATATGTCTCCTTCAAGTGACAGCTGTAAATAAGCACAACTCTCTGGCAGCCAGAGCTCACTTGGAATTAAATTCAGGGATAGGGAGCTGTCAGCTAGCTGACTTCTGTGGCAGCACAGCTGTCATTTGAATGAATTACAGACCACAGTATCCATTTGTGCGGGGCCTGTGAGCAAGAGGGGTGGAGCAAATTGGGATAAATGGCTGAAATGTAATACAGGCTTCTGCAAGTTTTTCAAAAGCCATGCACCCATCTTCAGTGTGATTATTTTGTGTGCTTAACAGCGTTTCCATGTAAACTGCAATAATCTTCTGCTGAAAGGTCTCTTTAGTATGAAAAACAAAACTTAAATTGATTATACAATTAGCTGAGACTTACTTTGCTCTGTTCTGTCAAAGACTAAAATATCTGTGTCGAAGCTTCTTAGCACTTTGCCCATGTACAATTTCCACCCTGGGATTGGCAGCTTATCTTCAGATACTGAGGAGAAAACACCCCCCTCCCTTCCACACCGCTTGTAGAGAGCAGTGCCCCATGCTGATGATGCCAGGCAGATTTAATTGTGCATGCTCAAAGAGAAAAATGACATCCATGCTTGGGTGAGTGCTCTCTGTGGCAAGCTGACAAATCCCCCAGCTGTCAACTAACCTCAAAGGCAAGTATACGTGGCTCTAGCTTATGTCTGCTTGCTTTCTGCCCATAGGCATTTAGAAGCTGAAACTCATATTGGCTGCAACACATTCAAACTGCTACTGAAAGAAATGTATGGTCTGTTTTATGTGTTTCAATCTCTGAGGGTGATCCACACAATTAAGGTTTATTTTTCAGACAGACTCTAAGCAGGTAAAGGCAGCACTTTTTGCATACGGGGCAAGTGAAAGTGCATAATGTTTATGGCTGTGGATATGGCTAAGTTACTGATTGCTTAGAGAAAGTAATTTCTTCTTTGGGCTCAGATGGATTATATTTATATTTTTATGCATTTATTGGGGTCTGCCAGAGAACTGCATGCATACAAAATGGCCTTACTTGAGTGCCAATATATATGGGCAAATGCAAAGAGGCATGTGTTGCTAATGCGGTACTGGAGTCATTCTGGCAGAAGCTTTGTCACTTGTGGTGCACTGCAGGCTGTCCATCTAAACCCATCATTACCTGGCACCTATGCTCTGGTGTGATAACCAGAACAATCTGTGAATGGGCAAAGAGCCATCCTAACAGATGGCTTTGACTGTAGGTAACCAGGAAACCATGCATATACATTAAACATGGGTTCAGACAGCATTGAGAGGAACATCAAAACAGCTGTGGGGTTTGAGCTCCTCCATATACTGTTGAGAACATACGTCATACACATCAGACACCCACAGAGGGTGGGCTAGAGCCAGTTGGCACAGTCCTGATGAACTTTGTAGGGATTGCTTGGTTGGGCACGGGCTCAGCTACAGATGAATCTCATGTTTTGCAATGAATTTCCAGGTTAGTATTAGAAGGACAAAGTATGAAGCTTAAGGATGCAGTTCATAGAATCATAGACTGGCTTAGGTTGGAGGAGACCTTAATGATCCCTTAGTTAAACACCCTCCCACTAGAGCAGGTTGTTCAGAGCCCCATCTGACCTGGCCTTGAACCGTGCCAGGGGTGGGTCATCCACAACATTCTGGGTGACCTGTCCCATTGCCTCACCACCGTCATAGTGTTTCTGTTTGAGACAAAATTTACAGGAGAATATTTCTTGATGGAAAACAGGTCACAGTTACACACAGTAAAGACCTTTTTCCCAATATCTAATCTAAACCTACTTTTTCAGTTTGAAAGTAGTCCTGTGACTTTGTGTCCTTTTAAGAAGTCTTTCTGTCATTCTCATATGCTCCCCTCAGGTACTGGAATGACACAATGAGATCGCACCAAAGCCTTCTCTTTACCAGGCTGAACAACCACAGCTCTCTTTCCACGCAGGAGAGGTGCTCCATCCCTCTGATCACCTTGGCGGCCTCCTCTGGACTCACTCCAACAGGTCCATGTCCTTCCTGTGCTGGGGACCCCAGAGCTGGATGCAGCACTGCAGCTGGGGTCTCACCAGAGTGGAGCAGAGGGGCAGAATCCCCTCCCTCACGCTGCTTTTGGTGCAGCCCAGCATAGGTTTGGGCTGCAAGTTGACATTGCCAGGTCATGTCCAGCCTCTCTTCCACCAGCACCCCCAAATCCTTCCCATCAGGGCTGCTCTCCAGCCTGGAATGATAACAAGGGTTCCCCAAACCCAGGTGCAGCAACCAATTTATGTGCCTACCTGAGGTACTGTCTCACCCAAATTATAGGTGATGGAGAGGGCAATCCAACCTACTTGGCACATTTGTTCTTAATCTCCTTAGCCGAAACTGATAAATGTTATTGATATGCGCAGGAAAAACTTGAATGTGTTTATATTTGAGTGCACTGGAGTCTTAGAACAGCATATTTTTTATTTTAATTATATTTATATAATTANAAATATGAGAAAATAACAGGAAATGCCAAATATCTCTTGTTGACTCAGGATTTAGTTCATCAAGTACATCTAGTACTGAGCAGCCACTACTATTCTTTTTTGTAACAGCCTGTTACTAAAGCACTCAACTGGAAAGTGGGAATTCCGGGGTTCTTGGCCTCTTCAGTGTACTGAACTGCAGATCCTGACCCCCTGAGTCCAGATGAGTGGTTTTCACTATGCTCTGAAGCTGAAGCATAGCACAGTTCACCCTTGTAAGGCCACAGAGAACACAAAGGAGTGGGGACTCCAGGAACTCCTCATCACCAGTTATTTTCACAGTGTTTTTTAGTGCTTCCCCATGTACAGAAGAGGGCATGCGGACAGTGTTTCTTTTAGTGTCCAAAATAAGAATGCATCTAAAACCAAACCAAAGGGCTATATTTTCATATTTTCATTTAATGTCTCCACCTAAAATTCACTGTGTCTTCTGTGCCCCAATTTCTGGCTGTGAGTTTTCTGAAAGCATGTACTCAATGGAAATTTTAGCCTAATTGGAATTTAAGCTGCCTGAAAACAGCCCCAAGGCAGCACCAACAGAATTTAGGGGAAATTGTCTGGCTTCAGTGAATCTGTGCAAGTATGCAGAGCCCTGAAACTCTTCTGCTGATGTGAGGAGCTGGGCAGGATGGAAAAATGCTACAGGAGTCCAAATCCACCTCCTGTTCCCTTTCTGCTGCCTGAGCACAGGAAGACAGTGTGGCAGGATGGGCAAACATATGTCTGGGAATGTGGTGCTCTGTGCTGGCACCATGGAGCTTCAGAGGATATTACATGTGGGGGAGTGAAAGAGTGTGCCCTATTCATGCTTCAAAATTGTCAGTGTGAAATATTGTGATTATCATTTTAGATTTGTCGTGTATAACTCTGCATTCTCAAGGTAGTTTGAATTTAACCTAAATTACTCTTCCCCTAACTATCTGGTAAGAATGAATTCAGCTGTCACAGATAAGAGTAATGATATTTATTAATAGAATTATAATAGAACTTAAATGTGCAGAGTACATCAGGACAGGAGATCACAGTCCTTAAGGGATTGATTTATCCTTGACTTCTATGAGCCTTTGTTATGGTAATGATAGATATATATTCCCCAAATCCTTTTGGTCTTTCTATGCCTTACCCTTTGATTTCTTTATTAACTCTCCTCCCTTGCCACTACATGTTCTCGTTAATTCAGATCAGGTTTTGCAACGTGCAGCATAGTTTGCTATTTTTTACCAAAATGTTTTATTGAGTTCTCTAGCAGCTTCTGTGTTTTCCCCTCTTTGCTGCACATCTTGTCACTGCTGCCAGAAGGGCCCGTGGGTGAGCTGCCACCAGCCAGACTCTGATTTCCTTTGGAAAACCTGGACATGGGTTTCCTTTGTCCTACAACAGTCAAGGCAACCAACCTAATTAATCACTCCTAACCTTCATTAATAAACATAATTGTGGTAATTTGGGGTAAACATGCTGATGTTTTCTGGATGTTTTATCTAAACATGTAATTTGGTTTTTTAGACGTTTACATAAACACGGCAATTTATGGTGGCCCTAGGTGCTATGACTGCCGATGTTGTAAATCCTTGGCATTTCTAAAGTCAATATGTATGTTTAGTTGAACAGTGGTGGGGACAGGTGGTTACCTCACTGTGTTAATAAACACTGACCACCATGATGCAAGTTGATTGCACCCTCCTTGTCAGCAGTAAAAGGAAAAGCTGTTCATAGGTAGTAATGTCTTTAAGGATATAAACAAGAGCAAAACATATGGGTTAATGTAGATTATCAGCTGTAAGAATATCTATAACACTACTAGAAAGCTATAAGAAAAGTTACGAAGTACAGGACATTTTTCATGAGCTCATTTTAACATAAAAAAGAGGGGGTTTTTGTTTGTTTGTTTGTTTTTTCTGAAACAAAATATACTACTGTCATGTGCAGCTACTTCCTGGTACTTGGTTCAGTATAGGTATGTCTTGCAACATCATGTACTCTTTCTTGGGACTAGATGAAACATCAGCAGCATAATTTTGCTCATGTGCTAGGCTCTGAACTCAGATACAATTAAATGTTCATTAGGATATATACCCTGACTCTAGCTGTACTTCTAGCAGCTATGAAACATTAAGTCAGCGTTATGTTTCTGTTTAATGGAAGAGGCAAAATGAGCATTTCTGCTGAAAATTTCAAGTTTCAGGTTTAGAAATTATGATCCTTACTACACTGTTTAAGAAGCCCATAAGATAAATTATCTATATAGAGTAACATTTTTTAATGAAATCTTTCTCTTTCAAGAGACCTGTCCCAGCGTCTTCCATGTACTTTGTTGTCTTTACCTTGTCATTTCAAAATACACTGTTTCTTAACTGAACAGGCAGCAAACAACATGCATGCTAAAACTAAGGGCATTGCATAACAGAATGGTGAAGTTTTGCAGATCTTGTTGCATATTATACATTTGATTTGGATTTTCTGGTTTGTTGATACTAAGATTTTAAATTATATTTTTACCTGAGGGAAGAATAGTCTCTTTGAGGCAATTTCTATTAGAATTCATTTATACAGCAGTATTCCAAAAGAGCAAGGTTAAAGCAGCAACACAAAAATTCCAGTTTCTGTCCCTTGCAGGTCCTTTTTTTTTTCCTCCACATTTTCCTCTTACAAAATGTACCTGCATTATTAATGAAGTTCAGCCTCAGCACCAGTGTGGAATCTGGAGGGTAAACTCAATCAGCAAGTTTGAAGTCCTAATCCTTGTAAAGCCAGTATGAATAACAGATGATATTAAGTAGGCACAGTAGATGGTAGCTGTTCCAACAATTACTGTAAATGTGATCTCATTGATTTTGTGTTTTTCCCTCTGTATTTTACAGAGCACATTGATTTCAAAGATGTCTTTGGCTTCTAACCATTAGTGTTAGAAGGATAGATAAATGTGCAAAAAGACTTGGGGATTATATGAAATGAAATTATCTATTTTATTAGCAAATTAGGGATTTGTTTTTAATTATGGTTGTGCTACAATTATCACACACTATATTGTATAAATAAGGGTTTTTTCTGAATTTCCTTAATAGATTTTTCTCTAGCTACACCCTTTAGAAATTTAGAAAGGAAATTGTGGCCAGGCCTGCACTCTCTTAGAGCACAGGATCAGGATCATATCTTTAAACAGGTTTCCTGGACCTCCTTAGGAAGGAGGAACAAGCAAGGCCTCAGTTCCAGCTCACCGTTTGCTTGGTCTTTAACTTGGCTAAAAGAGGTGTCATAATGCACTTTCAGGTCCCTGCATGACAGTCAAGGCAGTTGCCTGTGGAAGGGTGGAAGGACAGAAGAGCTGAAATTCAATAATCCTTTCTGTTTTGAAACAATAATTAGCTGGCATGCAGCTGTGCTGCCAGAGAGCTGGCTGCTGCAGTAAACTTTTAGTACAGTGATCAGCCCGTAAAAAGCTGGATACAGTGCAAGGAAGCTTTAAAAAAAGGAATTTCTGACAAAAGAATTTTGACAAACATTGTAAAATAAGTAAAAATTGTCCACTATTACATATTATAGTGGATGAGACAGTCTATAGACAGAAAAGAGCAACTTCATGTTCACAAGCCTTGGTCCTCATGGGGGACTTCAACCTCCCCAACAGCTGGAGGAACAACACAGCAGGGCAAATGCATTCCTGGAATACCTTGAAGATAACTTCCTTCTCCAAGTGCTGGAGAAGCCACGGGGGAGATGCTCTATGCTGGACTTTGTTCTCACCAACAGGGAGAGGCTGGTGGGAAAGTTGAAGCTCAAGGGTAGCCTGGGCTGCCCATGAAATGATGGAGTTCAAGATCCTTAAGGCAGGGAGGAGAGTACACAGCAAGGTCTGCCCTGGATGTGAGGAGAGCAGACTTTGGTCTTTTCAGGGAGCTGCTTGGTGGAATGCAGTGGAACAGAGCCCTGGAAGGAAGAGGGGCCCAATATACATGATTAATATTCAAGGGTCACCTCTCCCAGTCATGCATTCCAATGAAGAGGAAGTCAACAAGGCATCCATGTAAGGGGATTTGGAATTAGATCTTTAAGGTCCCTTCCAAGCCAAACCATTTTATGAGTCTGTGGTTCTACTTTGTATCAGTAAGTAAAGGAAGTTCATCTGGTGTTCTGTTCACTGAGCCAACAGAAATGGCAGTGCTGAAATCAATACCCTGCTAACTTGGAATGGGCCTATTTTATTTCATTTAGCAATTTTTTTATAGTAAACATAGCTTTGTTACTTGACTCCTAAAGAGAGAGCTCCTTTCAGGATATACAAAATAACTGAAGTCTACATTCAGTGATGCTAATTGGTATTGAATTAAATCATCCAGTCATGCTAATGTGCCACGTAAGGTAGAATTTGTGTTTTAAGTGCATAAAGGTAGCCAAGGAAGTTTGCCAAAAATACAAAATATTTATGTAAATAAATGACATTTTTTTTGTCTAATTACAAGTCGCTTGAAATTTGTGCCTTTTGTATGTGAAAGTCCATTTGCATTTTGCATACAGATACCTTTCTCTGTGTCTATGCCTTCTGTGCCTTTTGTGTTTTATTTTGTACATTCATACTCTTTATGACCACCTTCTCTACCCATACATACACATCTTTTCTGTCCATGTATTATAGGTAGTTGTCCAGTCCCACTTGTACAATTTTTCAGCATACCAGTGATAACACAGAGCAGTTCACCCAAATACCATCCATGGAATTTCTGGTTTGGATGGCTTGTCAACTTAGCCAAAATACAAAGTTTCAGAAAGTTTCACCTTTTGCATTTCAGGATTATAATGATGAAATTCGCCAGGAGCAGCTGAGAGAACTTTCATATTTGAATGGTTCTGAGGATTCATCACGTGGACGGGGCATTCGAGGAAGAGGGATCCGTGTGCCACCTGCAGCTCCTTCAAGGTGTGGTAACCTGAACTATTATGTCAATAGCTCTACATAGTGTAAGAAATAGTAAAAAACACCCCATAATTTAAAAAAAACCCAAACAATGCGTACATATCCTGGTCAGTAAACCAAAATATTTGTCTTTTGATAACCTGTGAGGTCTATATTGTTCCAGATTTTCTAATCTACAGTTCACAGGGTACGGTGGGTGGTATACAAGTAATAAACAACAAATGAGAGCAGATTATGAAGAGGGGAAAAGGATTTTTCTAAGGAAGAATACTTTTATGCTAGTACTAAGGCAGTATGGTCAGTAGCATAAAATCTTTGGTCGAAATAATAGTTTAGTCAGAGAAGGCTACATAGTCTAGGCAGAACTTTATTTGCCAAAGAGTTACTTTTTATACATATTACAGCTATACTGTGTATATATACAAATATACATATATATATAAACTGCATAATATGTTATTTGTGGATGGCCTATCAGTTTTAAGTGAATGTGATTGGCATTGTCTAAAAACATTGGGGTGTGAATGTTTCCTGAATTCTTCCAAGTATTTTTTCATATCTAAATAACGTATATCTCTGCTTGTTATTAAGGCCAGTGTAAAGTCTTAGTACATTCTCTCAGACCTTTTTTCACTGTGAACCCTTAAGAACTTCGTTGCCTCAGGCATCTGAGTTACCTAGCTACTTCTAGTCTTCTCTCCATACAGGTCATTTCAAAATGAGTCCTAAAAAAACAAGTCTTATTTTGGAGGAAATAGGATATGGGGGTAAATTATGTTATGCTGATAAAGGAGTTCTTCAGTAATTGAATGGGCTGATCTTTCCTGTGGCCTCTGAGGTTTTTTCCCTGAAGGTGTCTACCATGTTTTCCATCACTTTTTCCTACATAAGTTTTTTAATCAGTAGTATGATGCACTTACATAGAATTTTTTTGCAGTTGACATTTATGACCATCTTTCACTCAAAGAGTCTCTGGTCTCAGTCTTCCTTACACCCAAGATCTCTGAAGACCTAGAGTGAATAATGATGTTCCTAATGTCACTGCAATAAACTGGCAACTTTTAATTGGGTTCAAAGCATAATCAGTGGGGTGCTGGCCCCTAATTCCTGCAGAATGCTGAAATGGTTGAATCAGTTGCACAGATCCTATCATCTTGGATAATTTCCCTCTTTTCCAGTCAAAAATCCCAGGAGAATATTAAAAAACCAAATTGCGACTGAAGTATTTTAAGCTAAATAATTATGGTCATAATTTATGCTCATAGCATAGATTTTTCTGGTAGTGATTGATAATCCTTGGGGGAAGGATGCTGTCCAGAGGGACCTTTGGCAGGTCTCAGAAGGGGCCCTGTGTGAACCGCATAAAGTTCAGCAGGGCCGAGTGCAAGGTCCTGCACCTGGGGAGTCACCAGTGTCAGCTCAGAGTGGGCGACTGAGAGCAGCTTGGCCTGTGCTCACAGCCCAGACAGCCATGTGCATCCTGGGCTGCACCCAAAGCAGGGGATTCTGCCCCTCTGCTCCCCTCTGGTGAGACCAGCCTCAAGTACTGCATTTAGCTCTGGGCTTCTCAGAACGAGAAAGTCATGGACATGGTGAAGCAGAGAAGGGCTGTAAATATGGTCAGAGGTCTGGAGCACCTCTACTTAGGAAGTCAGGCTGAGAGAGCTGCATTGTTCTGCCTGGAGAAGAGAGGGCCCTGGGGATACCTCATGGCAGCCATTCCTTATATAAAGAGGTGTTACTCGAGAGCACAAATGGACACACACACACACATACACAGGTTGAGGTGTCGGAAGAAGAAGAAGGAAGTTTTATTTTTTACAGCTTTTATACAATTTTTTGAGACCCCGTGGATTGGATGGGGAGATCTTCTCTTATCCATCTCCATTGGTTTAGACAGAAGTCCATCAAAAACTTCTTTTATCATGAATGGAATGAAAAACAAGAAAGACAGTTAGAGAAACACATCTTGTTTACAAAAGATTTCATGGGAACTCCAGAGTGACTTTTCAAAACAATCAGAACAGGTTTCAAAACAAATCAGAAGGCTGAATTTCAGGGCGACAAAGAGGGCTTATAAGAGAGATACTTTTTACCAGTCTTAAATGGAAAGAGGTTGGACACAGGGAAGAAACACTGGAAAAAGTTGTGGATGCCCCATCATTGGAAGTGTTCAAGGTCAAGTTGGACAGATCTTTACCAATTTGATCTCGTGAAAGATGTCCCTGCCCAACGTACGGGGTTTTGACTAGAGGATCTCTGAAGGTCCCTTCCAACACAAACCATTCAGTGATTCTGCAAGTCTAAAATCAGCTACTGAAACTTGTGGTAAAGCAATGAACATCACAGGCTAATGCAGTGGGTTTGGTGGTCTCAGCAGGGAGCAAGCCACAGTTCCTACTGCTGCAGGAGACCTGAGTTCCACTCACAACTGTGGACGTGGGTGTCATGCATGGTTGTTTTAGCTGGCATTCACAGTCTTCCAAAAAGACAGCACACCCAAGAGCATACTGCTCTGAAACAAAACCCACAGACTGCTACGCTGATATATCCCCCTTCTATTTTGTCATATGGTATAGCTACAAGTCTTTTTAAAGAGTAGCAGCTTCTTCTGACTTACTAATTAGTACAGCAAGGGAGGCATAGCATAAATAGCCAGGAGGATGCTAAACCTCTTTCCATGCTTGGCTGTGTGCTCTATTCTCTCTGTGCAGTGGTGGAAAGTAGAATCTCACACTACCATTCCTTTGTGCTGGACTAAATAGACAGGAAGAAACATTATTCCTCTCCTTTTATCTTCTTCCTATACTTCGCCTTGTAAGTTTCTGCTGTCCTGCAATATCTTCTGCCAATCCATTTCTTCTACCCACCAATAAACATGAAAATGAGAGTCATTACTGCTCTTGTAAAATCATTTGAGAGCAACAGAAGAGGTTCCTCATTTTCTTCATCTTCTAGAACAGCTTTGGAGTAATTCTGCCAACTCTGTGAATGACAAGGATTCAGAATTTTATTAGTACAAGCAGCGAGAGGATCAGGTGTAAAAGGTACTGGATGGTTTAAAAATAATGCCTTTCCATAGTATGAGTTCTGCCTGAGATACTGCCTAAAAGTGCTTGACACTGTAGCTGCCAAAACCCCAGAGTTATATGATGCTTTAAATAGTAGTGAAAACGTGAGAACCTTTAAAATGGGGTAGCACACGCGTGTCTTCCCTTGTTGTAGACAGCAGAGTGATCACTCCTTTTTGCTCCCCGCAGGGGCCGTGGGGGTGCCATCCCTCCCCCGCTGCCTGGACGAGGTGCCCAAGCGCCCCGGGGAGCGCCGGTGACGCGCGGAGCGCTCCCTGTCCCGCCGGTGGCCCGGGGCGTGCCCACCCCTCGGGCCCGGGGCGCCCCGTCCGTGCCGGGCTACCGACCACCCCCGCCGCCCGCACACGAGCCCTATGAGGACTACGTAAGTAAATGCCTTCGTTCACAATGCCAAGCTCTGTGATGAACGTCAAGTCCTTCTGAGATGGAGTAATCCCGGCCAATATCCCCTCTGTCTTTAACGCTTTCCCCCTGCAGGTGAACGATGGTCTGGGTGATGCAATGTGTCTGCAGGCTTGTGCTGGGTGATGTGGGTTTGTAGATTTGTTCACAGCTTAGTTTTGGATATGAGAGATCATGCTGGATGGTTCTTGGGGTGTCACAGAAGAGCAATACAGATATTGTAAAATTTGTATTTTATATTAAAGTAAGTTTTTACTGTAACCAAGTTCCTAAGAATAACAGCTTATATCCTTTGTGAGAAAATAAACCCCCCGTTGGAGGGGGGGCATGTTGTTGTTCCAAATCCTTTTTATTACAAATTTTTATTCAACACTGCGTTACAGATACATAACAAATAGAAATTCAGGTAGTTTTCATGAAAGCTGATACAATGATGCATCTTTAGCCGGGAGCAGTACTAACTAACTGTCACCTTTTCTTATGAGGTATTAAAATAATTGTGCTGTGCACATCAAAGCTTTCAAGTCATCCTCATTAATGTTTCTTCCTGGAACTATCACCATAACAACAGATATCCAAATAGGGATGCAAGCACTATCAAATACGATGTCTGAACTTTTCAGCTATGGCAAGCCCAAGAGTAAGATGAACATCCGATCTGTTTCCTAATCCTACCATCAAGGAAAAATGCACTTTTATTCAATTAATAGTCTTCCTAGAACAGAAGAAAGGAAAATGAAACAGAAACTAATCTTTGTTGTTAAAGCTTCACTCAACCATGTGTATTTGTAGTGTAGCCACTAGGTCACAGCCACTTCAAATCGAGGATGAACATTCTGTTAATTCTAAGAATCACAACTGAGCAAAAGTAGCAAAAAAGGAAGGAGGAAAAAATCACTCCTGTATTATTACCCCAACACAATTTCCATTATTAAATGAGCTAAAAGTCCTGCTAAGAAATGGAATTTCAAAGGTATACCCTTCCTTGACAGACATTATATTATTGTCTGTTAGTATCAAAATGTATGAGACCTTCCTTTCTGTGCAGATGCAGAACCCTTCTTAATGTATGATTAAGATTATAATTGAAGTAATTTTTTTTTCATTCACAGTACTAATAAATATC
Source organism: Erpornis zantholeuca (assembly GCA_013400515.1). NCBI lineage: Eukaryota > Metazoa > Chordata > Aves > Passeriformes > Timaliidae > Erpornis > Erpornis zantholeuca. Next base: position 11,948 of record VZTN01015902.1, on the reverse strand, counting down.
CTAGGGTACTAAACATCTTTTAGAGAGCATTTCTTGCACTTTTTCTGGATAGTAAATATGGAAAGCAGGACGAGAAATTGAGGCAGCTGGATTATCAAAGTTAGGAAGGCATTCAGCCAGTTCCACATATTTTTGAAATGGCTACACTCTCAGGAGCACAAAGTATATACACATTTAAAAGACTCTGTTTAGTTTGTAATACATTAGTCCAATAAAAACATATGTATTTGTGGGGTTTTTTTTCTTCTTCTCAGATAGCAGCAAAAAAACATCTGCCTTATAGGACAAAATTCACATGTTTTGGAGATCCTTACATCTCCTGTGTCCTTTCAATATCTATATTCCACAGCTAGGAATATATGATATTGCTATCTTGCACAGTTTGCCATGAAAATTTCTTGTCATTTTATAGAAGTTTGTAAGTTTGTAAGAAGTTTGCTATCTTATGGACTGAGATAATAACCAGAAATCTGATGCTGTGCTGGTAGAAGGAAAAGTTCACTGTCACAAATCTACATATAATATTGTAAGTTATGTTTTAGAGAAAACAATTTTTGCAGAAAGAAATCAGCACGGTCTTTCTTTCTAAATAAACCATATAATAAATCAGATATCTGGCCAGATACTAAAAGCAAGTGGATCCATTTGTTGACCTGCAGCAAATGTCATGTGTAATTGCTGTCCTTTCACACTTATTCCTACAGATGAAAAACAAATTTATAATGAATAATTTATCCAATTTACTTCTTTTTTCTGCTTCCAAGCAACCCACAAGTGTATTAGAATTTCCTTATGAGTTTATATTTTTCAATTTTGATTACAGTATTTCACACCATTTTTTTTTCCTGCTATATGCAAGCACCCCTGGTTGGATTAGTGGTACATATGAATGCACTGTCATTGATTGCAAATATCCATATTCTTTATTTTTCTTTGCTCTAATGAAATATAGTTACTTAAATGTTGATCTAAAGGTGAATTCAAGAAATAGAATCGAATGGCTACAGCAGATTTTTTAAAAATGTTTAGACAGCATTTCCTGAAAAAAATCTTTACCCATTTGCTGAGCCCTACTAATCAGAGATTGTATTGACAGTTTGACCTTGAAACATCTAACTGTTCCATCAGTTTGGATAAGCATTTAAAAGTTTGGATTATCCAATATATAAATATTTTGAGGTTTCCTGATAGCCTTTCTGAGAATCCATAAAAGCAGATGTCTGAAGGTTTCTCAAGAAAAGTCCTGTCATTGTGGTGAATATATTCATGCACAACATTTTGAATGTCAGGGCTAGCCAGAGGGAAAAACATTTGGAACAACTTTCATTTGGAACTTTCCTTTCAGAAAAGAAGAGGGCTGGAGTGGGAAGGGGGAATAACTTACTTCATGCCTTTTTCTTTCACTTGCCTTTGAAACTTGCTTTATATTGGGTATAGCCTCAATAATATCTTACAGGAACTTACCTGCAAGGAGAGGAGATACTGACATTAGAAAATACATGCAAAGGGAAAGTAGTTACTATGTGAACCTTACTCAGTTTAAAAGCAGTTCACTGGATAAATTTGGATGGAGAGTGTAACTGGCATCTGGGATCAAGAGGGGTGGTCCTGGTTTGTGACCTTGCGTTGTGTTTTAACCCCAGGCAACAACTGAGTCCCATGCAGGTGCTCACTTCCCTGGTGAGATAAAGGAGGGATTCAGAAGTGTAAAAGTGAGAAAACTCGCTTGGGCTGAGACAAGATAGCTGTAGTGGGTTGGCACCAGCTAGATGCCAGGCACCCACAAAAGCCTCTCTATCACTCCCCTCTGTAACTGAATGCAGAAGAGAAAACATAATGAAAGGTTTATGAGTTGAGTTAAAAACCAGAAGAGAAATCACTCACCAAATACTGTCAAGGGCAAAACAGACTCAATTGGGGGATATTAATTGAGTAATAAAATAAAATAAGATCAGGATAATGAGAAGCAAAATAAGTCTTAAAAAGACACCTTCTCCACCCCACCTCCCCCATATCCTTCCCAGCTCTGCCTCTTCCTCAGGTACAGGGAGACAAGGAGTGGGGGTTACAGTCACTTCATCACAGGTTGTTTCTGCTGCTGCTCAGGGAGAGGAGTCCTTCCCCTGCTCCAGTGTTGTGAGGCCTTCCCACAGGAGATAGTCCTCCATGAACTTCTGTGACATGAGTCCATNAGGAGATAGTCCTCCATGAACTTCTGTGACGTGAGTCCATCCCATGGCAGCAGTTCTCCACAAACTGCTCCAACATGGATCACTCTTCCCCTGTCTGTAGGCACAGCCTGCTACAGCATGGGCTCCTCTCTCCATGGATCTACAGGTCCCTGCCAGGAGCCTGTTCCAGCATGGGCCTCCCATCAGGTCACAGCCTTTGCCAGTGGTGCTTCTGTCCCAGAGACAGCTGTCATTGGCTCTGACAAACGTGGGGGAATCTTCTGGCAGCTTCTCACAGAAGCCTCCCCTGTAGCCCGCCACACAAAGTTGGCCACACAAACCCAACAGAACAGTTACATGGGTGGAGAGGGAGGTGGATTGAGAACTGGCTGAATGGCAGATCCCAGAGGGTTGTGATCAGTGGCACACTGTCTCTGGTGGTGTCTGCCAAGGTTCAATACTGAGCCCAGTATTAATATATTAATCAGAGACATGGATGGAGGGACAGAGGTCTCCTCAGCAAGTTTGCTGATGACCAATATCCCAGAGGGATGTGCAGCCCTTCAGAAGGACCTTGACAAGCTGGAGAGATGGGCAGAGAAGAACTATCTGAAACTCAGCAGAGGCAAATGCAGGGTCCTGCACATGGGGAGGAACAACCCCATGCACCAGCACAGGCTGGGGGCTGACCTGCTGGAAAGCAGCTCTGAGGGTCCTCTAAAGGCTAAGGTCTTGCTGGAAACTTACAAAACAGACAGTAGGCATGACAGATTGAGATTCATTATTTATACAGACAGGAAGAGTACTTGAGTAGGTCTGCTGCTGTTGAGGCAATAAATCATAGAATCATAGAATCATAGAATGGTTTGAGTTGGAAGGGACCTTACAGATCATCTAGTTCCAACCCCCCTGCCGTGGGCAGGGACACCTTTCACTAGACCAGGTTACTCAAAACCTGGTCCAATCTGGCCTTCCACACTTGCAGGGTTGGGGCAACTGCAAGTTCAGCACAGTGTTCAGCACAGTGTATTTTGATCTGAGCATACAGACTTTTCCACTCAAGATTAAAGCTAAATATTGGAAGGGTGCTTAATCCAAATTTAAGACAAAATTACTGGTGCTTTCAGATCCTGTTTTGGAGGGCATTTGACTCTGGATCTGTATTTTTTCCTTTTGAATAGGAAGCTAGTAACAAACTGTCCAGTGATACTTTTCTTTACATTTTTTTAGAAGCTAGGGTGAGCTTTGCTAAGAGGTCTGATGTGAGTTTTAAAGCGACTTATCACTTGTTTCCTTACACCAGATGGAAAGAATTACCAAAACAGAATGCATTTGGGACTAAAGTACACATTGCTTTTATATTTACCTCCACTTGCATTTTTATTCTTGGATAAAAAAGAGGACTTTTGCACAGAAAGCCATTCATCTTAATATGAATACTTAGATGAGCTTCTTGCTTTTACAAACAAATATATAATTTGTTTGCAAGATACAGGCCAGTCTGTTGAGACATTGTGAAGCTGGTACAGCTCCTAAGGTCTAGGAGAGCCAGATTAAAGAGCAATTTTAAATGCAAATATTCTCTCTCGCCTCTCATTTCACTGATCAAACCAACCAAACGCAGATTGTTGTTATCTTCTGGGATAAGTGGAGAGCAGTGCTTTTACAAAGTCACTGGGAAAAAAACACACATTAAAATAGATTGTGCTTTTATTGTCATGCTGTTCTTCCTCTCATTTCAAATTATTTAATATGAAAGCAAATGCCACATTCAAGTGTTTATTCTAAGATCAGTGGTTATTTACATTTTTCAGTAGTTTTCAAACAAACTGAAACATCGATGCTCATGCTTATTCAGTGCCGACCTAGACAATGAAAAGACTGACAAGAAGAGGCATTTTGTCACACATCAGGGTTTTAAAAAGAATAATCGGCATTTACATGTGACTGTGAGCCACAAAATTGTGGTTGCGGAGGCTTAGCTTAATAATTTAAATGGGCCTTCTTAGGGTTTCTAAATCCATTCTGACTGGCATTCCTGGATATGGGTGGAAACTGTATATAAAGACCTAAACTTCCTATTCATGACATGTTTGCTCCTGTGTTACTGCTTTAATGGATATGTTAAAGTGAGCAATTGATACTTTTGAAGCCCATTCCTGTAGCCCATCTCTTGTTAATGAGAGTGAGGCCTGGACAACTAAGAAGACTTTTAATGTTGTTCCAAACCTTAAAAGAGTGAAATACGTTGGATATAATAATAGGTAACAGGGATTACTTTATTTTTCTTTTTTTTCCCTAAACTGGTATTTCCAAGCTTTAAATGTAGCCCTTATCTATTTCTGTGCCTGTTCTGCATGAGAAAAAAAAAATCAATGAAGAATGTACTGAGACTAAAGATCATTTGAATAAAGCTTGAATCATAGACATGGGAATCTGCATGGCTGAACAACATATTGATTAAATGATTGATTACCTATTTATGCCCAAGGCACTTAGAAAAAGAGCTAAGCTCTATTCAGCTTGTATCTGCTGTGACTTGAAAAATTAAATTTTATTTTTGGTACAATAGTGATAAACAGGATAATGTTTATATTATGTGAACAACCCTATTGAGGTTTAGAAGGATGCTGTGCATGGCAGCCTGATGAAGTGGATTTATTCAGATTTTGGAGAATTTTGTCCATGAAAAGTGTAAATATATTCATTGTGAAAAAATCCAGAAACATAAATACAGGGTTAAAGTAATGGCAAGTTTTTAACGTTTTTGTAAGAGCAGAATCCACAGTCAGCACTAAATCTTCAGTGTCTGGGAACCTGCAGTTGTAGTTTTTTGCTTACCGGTGCAAACTGAAGTTTGAATCTTATTCTGAAAGATCTTAGTCTGAATAAGTAAGGCTTGCCTCATGAAACCAGAAGAACTGTCCTGAGAGCAGTGCAGCAATAAAAGTGAATACTGCTTTCAGGCTTATCACTGCTATGAATTTCTCACGTATTGATAATGTGATCTAAATCAGACTTTATTATATTATTTTCTTGATTTGAATTGTTTTGCTTTGATTTAATTGTCATAATCATAGTTATTAAGTGGACTAAACACTAAAAAATACATAAAACTCTTACATCTATGTATTAATGTTGCAGAAATATTTTTTGTGGAGGATAAGTTCTTCTGTCATCCCCTTCCTGCTGTCCTTACTTGGCAGAAATAATTCTCTCCTTGACATGAGTTACCAGGTTTTCAGATGAAAATTATTTTCTATGCTAGAAAGAGTATAAAAGAAAATGCTTATGCAGCTGTACATGTTTTAGTATTATAAATGATGTTAATACAAGTACAATGTAATAAATATTTATATTTGTTATATAGAGATCTAAGTGAAGGGCATCTCTCAATTGATGCTCCAGCCTGCATATGGTCCTTAAATATTCATTGTGTATGTGGTTGTGTTCATAAGATCCTACATAAAAAATATATGCAGTGTTATCCACTGAGCCAAATTTGTCTGCATCATGCAATGCACCATTTGATTATTGAACAATGTGATTGTTCAGAAGCCTGCTACCAAAAATACATGTCTGTTGTCACTTAGCTCAGTCACAACTTGTCACTTGGATATTTATCTGATAGAGAACAATCTAGATTGGTACAAAATAACTACAGGAATTTGCAGGCTAAACATTATCAGGTGACTGTATCTCCACCCATGTTATCCTTTCCCAACAGACTGCAAAGCAAAAAGTAATTTTTTTAAAAAAAGTTTCTTAACCTGATTCTGTCCACTGAGGTACTAAAAAACTAAATGATTTTGGACTTCAAGGTTCATCAGTTCCAGGGGAGATGAGACACATCTGCACTCAGTAAGTGCAGAGGCTTTAGCTGTGCCAGACAAGTACAGAAGCCTTGAGCTCTGTTTTCCAGAAGGGCTCTGGAGAATAGGAAGCCGTGGCACTTAAGGTTATCACACCAACATTGCCTTCAGCATACCAGTTGTACTTGTGTTTTTCAGTTTAGCCTTTTGCTGAACTCAGATTACTGACTTCTTATTAAAGTAGATACGCAGAGTGCTCTTTATATCAGGTTCCATGTACCAATGACAGAGAACTTCTAATTTGTTTATTGTGATTATTTATTAAGGATTTGCATTGTAGATAAGATTTGAGGTTGATTAATACAATAAAATGCACAGTTTAGGAACTGTTNAATGATGGAATATCCCCAAGCTTGCCCCCCTCTCCCCAAGATCATGGTTTACAGTTCTTGGGCCTAGGAGGGTCTGAGTATCCTTGGAGAGCAAGCTAGAGAGGCTTTGTTATGTCTATCTTAGCACGAGAGAACAGCACTTAACAAGCTATAGGAAACTTCAGAGTTACACTAGCAGTACAGGATTGGAAAAATATAAAAGTTAAAACCTAGAGCATTATTTTCATGTTAATTGAAAACTTCCATGGGTTGTTAGAAAATAGTAGAGTTTTCCTGGAATTTTAGGGCCATGTGTTTAAAAAACACTTCCTGTTGCTGGAAGAGTTCATCTGTTTTTCTCTTTGGTACATTTGTGATACTGTCATCTTGCAAAAAATACTTCTGCATGAAACCGTAGCAATACATATTTAGCAATTGCACTTAAAATAAAATACAAATATTACAGACCACAGCTCAGTTTCATTCACTGGCCGATGGGCCTTTTAGCTAGTTGCCTATATCCATATACTTATTGATTACTCAGGGTAATGGAAGAAGAGGAAATGTATCTGGTAAAATAAAAGGCCTGAAAAGAAGCCTTATATGCCTGTAATTTTTTTTCTCTCATTGTGTTCGTTACATTTGCAGTTCTGAGATTCAGTTATATGTAGGAAAAAGGTTTGTGCTGGATGAATTATCTCATGGATTGGGCACAAAAACACCTGTCTAGCAATATGCCTGTTCTTTCTGAGTATTTAAGGAAGGCTCAAGTATATATGTGAGCTTTTATCTTCATATATCTGGGAATGTATATATATACCCTGAGTGTATATTGTTATAGACAAAGCTGACTCAAGCTGTGCCTAGGACACAGGATATCTGCTGATACACAGCAGCTTCTTCCCCAGCAGCAGCATGTGAGTGTCCTGTTATCTATTGCTTTTGGAAGGAGGAGGTTTGACTCTCCAGCTGTCCTAGTATTTCCAGTAAATCTTTGTGTGAGTATAAAGATACGTGCTTACACTCTGATACAGATATGTATGTATATATTTATTATCTGTAGCTACATCACAGAAAAATATGGTCCATTTCTTCCAGCCCATCTGTTTATAAACAACCTGATGCTGCAGAGAGCTCCTCTACAGCAAGCAAACTGCATGAGGAACTGTGTAAGGAATCAGTTTGAAGGATCAGCAACAAAAAATTTTAAATATTTATTTTCTTTCCTAACAATACAATTTGGGGAAAAAATGTAAATATAGAAAGGAAAAAAAAGAAGCACAAGCAAGTGTCCTAAAGGAATAAGTTAAAAGAATAGTTTACTTGTGCAATCAGATGGACTGGATGAAGGACACTCTTCCTTTTGTTTAGCAATGATGGTAATAAAGTTACTGGAATATTCATAAAAATACCTCTCTCATATAGGTAGACTAATGTAGTTCTCAAATATGCTCATTTTTAAAACAATTTGATCGGTTATATTTTACCAAAGATGCAGACTTAGTGTAACTCTTTAAACTGCTACAAAAATGTTGTGAAAATTGATTTTGTTATGAAACACAGTACCTTGAGTTTGACCTACAGGACTCTTAGAGTGCAGCAATCACTAGAAGAGAGAGATGCAGTATAAAAGCTCCAGGACAATAAAGTAAAAGACTAGAGATGAAAAATGTTCTTTCTCCATACAGACCTGGTTTTTTGGTTATGAAATTATGATTGCCTGCATTTTAATAGCTTTTACACTCACTGTAAGTGCTGTTACTCATAACCTACTGTGGTTTTGTAGCTCTTGTTATGGTGTAATAATCTGTGGAGTGCCACATGTGAAATCATAGAGTGCAGTGGGGCTTTTTTCAGTGAAATTATATAAGTAAATGCTTCTTAAATAGCAGGATCATAAGAACAGCAGGAGCCAAGCATGACCCTGTACTACATTATGCAATAACATCAAAATGCATTTAAATATTTCTTAAAATCAATATATCTGCGCAAGTGGAGTACATAACATTACGTATAAGTTCCTAAATAGGTGTTTGAGTTGTAGCTTTGGTGTTCATACTATCCTCCAACTCTTTCTGGGCCAGTTACTGCGGTTCTGTAATGAAGATATTAATAAATCATTAGTTAATATACTAACATGAATTCTTTTCATCACACAATGTCTGTCAGATGCAATTTAAGTCTAAGTGGAGACACAGAAGCCTAAAGCTTAGACACTCCATATTGTGTTATCTTTTATTTGGATTTTCCAGTCCCTTAATATTGGCACTAATTGTACAGTCTTGTGGCTTCTGGCATCCAAATTTTTAGAAAGCTGAAGTGAAAAGAAAAAATCAAACAACTAGATATACCAAATGTGAGTTTTATTTGGGGCAAATATATAAAATAATGTACTATACTGAAGTATTTTAATGTTTATTTTCATATTTTAGTTACTTTTATTATGTTTTAAAATCACACTACTTTTCCCAATTCCTTTCCTCAGTTCTTTATTTTTTTTTCTCCAGAAAACCTCAAAAATTATGTTATTAATGCTACTTACTAATCTTTCTGAGGACTAAACTGTAAAACAAGCAAGTATACATTTGAATGGTGCATATTTGGGTATTTTAAAAATAAATTGTCCAAGTCTGATGCTGCACCATCTTACTCAAGATCGATCTCTACAATGTCATGTAGCCCATGAACTTGTCTTTATTAGGACTTGGCATGTGTATACCAATCCTCAGATGTGCTGCAGCAGGAAGTTTTCTGAAAAAATAATGTATATAAAAGAAAAGACATTGGAATTCACACTGTATGTCTTTCTGTTTTACCAACCAGTTGCCATCAGTCATTCTACTTTTTTGGACAAACACTCCTTGCACAATTTAACTGACATGCAGAATTAAGATGTATGATTCTTTCTTTTGAAACAAATCTCATTTTAAGAATAGATAGTTCCCTTTGTATTACCTGTTCACAAAAAAAAAAAAAAAATCAGAATTAGTCTTGCTTTGCTTTGCTTTGCTTTTCTTGCCAAAACTGTTCACATATGTGAGAGCTTAACAGATTATTTTAATTTTATTTAGCTATAAATAACAATGAAAGATTAAGGGCTTATAAATGAAAATTAGTTTTGGAAATTGGGATTTCCAAGTATTTTGACACAACAGCACCAGTTACATAGATTATATGCAAATAAAGGAAAAAAATTATTAAAAATACAGGTAAATCAAGTTTGTGTAAATCAGGCTGTAGGGGAGATGCAGAAGGGACCTGTGTTTCATTGCTAGTTAAATTTTGCCAAATTTAAGTGTGGACACTGCAGCTCAGAGAATGAGAAAAATAAAAATAAGAAAAAACAGAGAATCACTGAAGTGCAGTTGTTGAGCCTGAGTGCATCTATCAAATAAATTAGAAGCAGCAAAACTTTGTTCATTTTTCACTTACCTTGAACAGCCATTTTACTTTCTTGCAAGGCCACCCATCATGCAAACACCCTAAACAAATAAATCCAAAAAACCATTTGGAGCTTTTCTAACTTATTACCCTTGAAGTACCTATTACATGTTGCCATTTTGTAAAAGCAACAAAAGTGGCTTGTATGTGCTAAACATAGCAGAAGCAGGGGAAAAAAGGGTAATTTTCATTGGGTTTTATTCATTTCACTCAGGTTTCAAGTGTTATTTTCTAAGGGATAAAAAATCTCCCATTCAAGTGATTTGTCTTGTATTTGCATGGTCTTACTGTGTACAGTTGTGATGTATATTTAGAAGTGAGGTTACTACATTTGTAGCTGTAGCCAAGAACTGTGTGGCTGAATTAGACGTCCAAGATCATCAAATCCAATCTTTTACCAAACACCACCTGGTCAATTAAGTCCTAGCATTAAGTGCCATGTTTGAACACTTTGAACACTTCCAGGGATGTTGACTCCCCCACTTCCCTGAGCAGCCCCTGGGAATCAGCCCTTTCATTATGTGAACTGTTTCTGTTTCCATGCACAGTGCAGTATGAAGGGGAGTTGAGAGTGTTTTCCTTGGGCATAATCTGTTGCAGTCCAGTGTAGTGGTGTCCTCTTAAATAGGGAGCATCTGGAATGAAGCAGAGAAAAAGCTGCAAGTCAAGTGTGTCACATCTTGGATGAATTAAATCCTGGATTAAAAATAAGAGTGAAGGGACTACTTTTGTTCTACTCTTCTAGATTCTTTTTAAAAGACTCAACCTCTTGCAGAATGTCTGCAGAAGTAACAGGCATACCTCTCCACAGCAGACTCAGTTCTGGGAGCAGGACTTGCCTTCCTGCCAACCCAAACAATGGCGCCTAAGTCTTGGAGAGAATCAAGGTTCATTCAGTGCTCCTTCGTCATCCTTTCTAAGAGGACAGCTAAAGGGTACTAAACAGTACAGCACTATGGGTACCATTCTTAATTGCCTAAGTTTTCCTGTGTATCTTTCAAGAAAGTACATCCATCTTGGATGTAATTAATTCCTGTATGTTTCCTTTGTTTATCCAGGAATATTCAGGATCCAGTAATTTAAGATCCTAAATTACACAAAATTTGCAAACAAAGTAGTCTTCTAAGACCTTAAATCACCTCTGAACAAAGGACTTCAATTCTAAATAACACAGATTATTTTTTACACACTATTCATTTTGTTAGGAAAGTTACAGGGGAGTGGGGGGGAAATTATTTTAGCTCTTTAAAATAAATCCTGCCTGTCTGTTCTGACAAAGTCTATGACCTTCTAGGAGGAAGGTAGACTGCAGTATGGCAAAGAGGAAATACTGCTTTGATAGTCCTTGACCAAATGAGGATGTTGTTGAGGTGAAATTCAGTTTTGAAAGAACAGACTTTTAATGGCCCTACTTTCTTTCCTCAGGACCTCAGTAGTTGTGTAAAGAGTACATAGTCATTTGTTGTTTGTATTGGAGGAAGGGAATTGGTGCAAAGAACTAAGCTTCCACTCTGTTTGGAAAATGCCAGCTCATCCATCCTTCATCAGGATATTTGAGGATAAGCAAACAGGTCACTGAGTAAAGTCTGAGAAACTGTGTAATGTTCTGTAGAGCAGAAATAATTAATGAAAGCTGAAAGCTGTCAAAATAAACTTTCCAGCTTCAGTAACATGAGGCTTTTCTCTCCCTATTTGGGGGTTAATCTCACTGAACATTTCCTTAAGAGCTGTGTATCTGTGTTGCCACAGTAGGTATGATTGTATGAATTTGTATGACTTAGGTTGAATAGCTATGATATAAAACTAGAATATTATTTTGAGGAGGAAATTATCTTCAAGATTGTTTCATGTATTTTCCATCCTCTTTAAATGGTGTCTGCTGACATAATAATTAGTTTTGTAAAGAACACCTTAGCTCTTCTAAAGGTGCTGATTAATTTTACATTGTAAGTTTCATTACTGTAGGTTGTATTCTTGAACTATCCTGAGATTTGCTGACCTTAGAAGGATAAAATGAAAAATCCAAGGATATCGTTTGTTTCTAAGTTCAAAGCATTATGAACCTAATGCTCATTTATTTCTTGACATCTGCCTGATGCAGCCTAGAACTTTATGATTGCTTTTTAGTTTGCTTGTGTCCTGGGTTATAATGT
>VZTN01015901.1:70410-120068 GCA_013400515.1 Erpornis zantholeuca | reverse complement strand
CTTCCCCCAAAGCTCTTAAAACCATCCCCAAAACTCTCAAAACTTTTCCCAAAGCTCTCAAAACCCTTCCCAAGCTCTCAAAAACATCCNCAAAACTCTCAAAACTTTTCCCAAAGCTCTCAAAACCCTTCCCAAGCTCTCAAAAACATCCCCAAAGCTCTCAAAACCCTTCCCCCAAAGCTCTCAAAACCCTTCCCCCAAAGCTCTTAAAACCCTTCCCAAAGCTCTCAAAACCCTTCCCAAAACTCTTCAAACCCTTCCCAAAGCTCTCAAAACCCTTCCCCCAAAGCTCTCAAAACCCTTCCCAAAACTCTCCAACCCAGGGAATCGCAGAATCACAGAATATGAGCTTGGAATTAGGTGATCTTTAAGGCCTTCCCAAACCATTCCATGTCTCAAATCAGAAAGGGCCTGTAAAAAATGAATCCAAATCTCTCCTGGATTTCCTGGCTTGGAATTGGATGATCCTTTAAGGCCTCTTCCATCCCAAACCATTCCAGGTCCCAGATTGGAAGGGACCAACAAAGACCATCAAGTCCAACTCTCTGTGGGACTCCTTGGCTTGGAATTAGATGATCCTTAAGGTCCCTTCCATCCCAAACCATTCCATGTCTCAAGCTGGAAGGTGCTGGAAGGATCATGGAGCCTGACTCCCTCTAGGACTGGAATTTGGAGCAGTGAGACCTCCCCTATAGGGTATTTTTTGGGGTGACAAAGAGGATTTAATGACAGCGTTTAATTGAGTTCAATCAAGCCCCCAGAAATTCCAGTGCTCCCAGAAATTCCACTGCTCCCATAAATTCCAGTGCTCCCAGAAATTCCACTGCTCCATCTCCCGCATTTGCAAGGAACTCTCCAAGAACATCCAGCTTGCATCCCATAATAAAACCCCACACACCACAACCCATTTTTGGGGTGTGGAAGTGACAACTTTGGGGTCTCCTGCTCGGTGCAATGGGATTTAATTGATTTTTAATTCCTTTTTCTGGCTGTGCCATCCGTGGTGCCCAACCCCACTGCTCCTGCTGACAACATCCCAACTCCGTTTGCTCAACTCCAGGAAATGATCCCAAACTCTCCCTCCTCCTCAATCCTGTCCTGAAATTTGGACTTGGAGCTCCAAGGACAGAAATCCTTCCCTCAATTAGTCCCAAATCACTCAATTTCCCCCATCCTGTTTTCCCTCTCTCCCACAAATCCGGATGGAAATCCAAGCCCTGATGGGATCAGGATGTCCATGGGTGGCTCTTGCCCTGCTGCAGGAGCAGATCTGTGTTTCCCAGGGCCTTTCCCTCTTGGAAAACACAAACAGGAACAGATCCAGGTGTTTTTCCATGAGTTTTTATCCATGGCTTTACCCTTTATTAAAATGTTCATGAGGCCCTGGATAGAAATAGTCTGGGATGAGTGTTTGGTCTCAGAGATGCCATTTCTGCCTGGATGGAAGTTTTGCTAGAAGTTGCCAAGGATGTGGTGGGAAAAAATGGGAAAAAATCAGCCTGGAAACAGCAGCTTCCTCCCAGCCTCTTAAAGGAACCCTTTGGAAGGTTGGGATCACCACTGATCCCACAGATATTTAGATTTTCCTCACCTTTCCAGGTTGTGTTGTCTCTAAGAGCGTGGGAGGCCTCACTGGGAATCCCATCCCAATCCCTGCCTCATTCCTGCCCAGTTCCAGGGATGAGGATTTAAGCACTGGGTTTGTGAGATGCTCCAGAGAATTCCATGGATTCCCATGAAAGATGGGAAGGAGGGAGCTGGACTCACCTGCAGTGAGTGGAGGGGGCTCCATGGAGGGCATCACCAACGTGGTTGTGCCAAGCTTTTCTTCCCAATTTCCACCATTCCCAGTGTGTTCCTGAGGCTGGGAATATCCTTGGAGCTGCCTGTGGACTTCAGTCACCTCCAGACCTGTGGATTGAGGGTCAGTGAGGATGAATCCAACATTTGGGGTTGGCAGAGGAGCTCTCCAGGCTCTCAGAACCATTGGATATGAGGATTCTCTGAGTCCTGGAGCTCATCCCGGGGATGGTCTGGGATGGTGGAGCAATCCCAGAAATTTGTGGGCAGAAATTTGGGATTTCTGTGGGCTCAGCATTAAAATCTGGGAGTCAGGAAGGGATCTGATCATGTCTTGGAGGAGAGGGTGAAAACAGGAAACTTCCCTCTGATCCCTCAGGATTCCTCTCAGGAAAAACCACCGCTCCCAAAGCCAGGAATTAAAAGCTGTTGGTGATCCAACATTTTCTGCACTAAATCTCAGAGAAAAAAAAAACCCCAACATTTATTCCTAAAAACAACTTTTCACTTGCAGTTCCAGGCTGGCTTGGAGCAAGGAGAGGATCCTTTCCTGCATGAATTCCTGGCCTTACCCTTTTCCATGAAGATCTTTCCCAACTCACCTCCACAACCTGCAGACAGAACAGACAGGGCAGAGCTCGTTTGCTACTTTTTTCCTCTATATAAATAAGATTTTTCAAGGAAATAATGATTTTTATGGATTATTTTTCATGCCTTTCCCCCCTTTTTCAAGGATTCAATGCCTCCTAAGAAGTCCAGTGGCGGTGAGCCTAAAAATCCTCCATATCCATAGCGAAAAGCCCAGGGAATGAAGCAGGGAGGATCATAAATAAAGGGATTTCTGCAGGGCAAGGAAAGCAAGACCCCAAAAACTTGAAGTGTTGGGATTCTGGGATAAAAGCATCCCAAAACTTGGGTGTTTTTTTGTGGTGCTGGAGGCAGTTATTCCCTGTGGGCCAAGGAAAGCCACAAACAAAAGGGAATTCCCTCTGTGACCCAGCACATTCCCAATCCAGGCAGAGATGGGGGAAAGATTTGCTGACAAAACCAAATGGGAGGAGAGAGGGAGGTTAAGGGATACCAACAAAGAGTTCCAGGAGGTCAGGAATTCCACACTCCTGAGGAAATCCTCAGGAATTTCCTGAGGAAAGAGGGGATCCAGCTGCCCTGGCTGCTGATGGGTGACATTTGGACATGTGCTGGCCCTGCTCTGCCTCCAACTCAGCTGCTGGCAGGGTCACAGCGGGGCCGACTCACCACAAATCCTTCTCATTTCGCTCCGGAGCACTTCCTTCACCTCTTCCTCCTGTGCCAGAGTGGGAAAACTGAGGTTAGGGATGAATTCCAACCCTGGCACCACCTCCCTGCTCATCCTGCCGAGCCTCTGGTTTGGGTGAGGACACCAACCTTGTTTTGGGTGGAATGGAATCGGAGATTTGGTGTCATGGGGAGCTCGGTTCACGAGTTTTGGCTCATTCCCTTTGGAAATTCCTGGTTTTCCTCTGGCCATGATGAATGAGATCCCAGCCCATGCCACACCTCAAAGCTGGGATTGCTTTCCAAGGGGTGTTCCCACCCTCCTGGCATTGTCCCACCGAGGTGGCCTCTGGTGGAGCCACCTCAGAATCAGAGATTTGGCATCACAGGGAGCTCAGTTCACGAGTTGTGGCTCATTCCCTTTGGAAATTCCTGATTTTCCTTGCTCCCCTGGCCATGAGGAATGAGATCCCAGCCCATGCCACACCTCAAACCTGGCTGGCTTTCCAAGGGGTGCTCCCACCCTCCTGGCATTGTCCCACCAAGGTGGCCTCTGGTGGAGCCACCTCATTTTGGGTGTACTGGAATTGGAGATTTGGCACCACAGGGAGCTTGCTTCAAGAGTTGTGGCTCATTCCCTTTGGAAATTCCTGATTTTCCTTGCTCCTCTGGCTGTGAGGAATGAGAATCCCAGCCCATGTCACACCTCAAAGCTGGGATTGCTTTCCAAGGAGTGTTCCCAACCTTCTGGCCTCTGGTGGAGCCACCTCGTTTTGGGTGTGATGAGATCAGAGGTTTGGGGAGCTCGGTTCAAAGAGTTGTGGCTCATTCCCTTTGGAAATTCCTGATTTTCCTTGCTCCTCTGGCCATGAGGAATGAGAATCCCAGCCCATGTCACACCTCAAAGCTGGGATTGCTTTCCAAGGAATGTCCCCACTCTCCTGGCATTGTCCCCAAAGCCACGATTCCCAAACATCCCCGAGCTCTGAAAAGCCATGGAACCACCTGCATCCATGTAAAATTATCCTCCTGGATTTCCCCTTGGAATGAGCTTTGGAACCACATTTGATGATTAGGAGCTGCACCTCCTTCTGCTGTTTCTGCTTCTTCCCCAGAACAACCTCGTCCCCCATGGAATGAGACATCCAATCTCATGGATTTGGAGCCCATCCTTCATCCTTCAGTGGCCAATGGCCACTGATTCCTTTGGGAATCTTCCCTGTGGGGTGGTCAATGTCCTACTGCACTTCATGGGGTCACCACCTCTTCTCCTTCCTAGGATTCCAAATTTTGGGACATTTTCCGTGTAGAGAGCTGGAATTTTCAGCAGCCCAAATTTAGGGGATTCCCATAACCCCCACCTAAAATTAATCCTGCCTGGAAAATTAATGCACACCCTGGAAAAATGGAAAAATTGCCTGGTGGCAATTCAGTCAAGTGGAATAAAATCTGGGATGAAGGGATGTGGAGGGAGGTGCCACAGGAATTTTGTCCTGATCCATGTGGGTCAACCTCTCCTTCTCCTCTGGGATTTAGAAGCCCAAGGCAGCAGCTTTTCCCTGAAAATGGAGCACATTTCCCTCTCCTGCTCTTCCTTTGGCTTGGATCAGCCCTGGAGCACTGATCCTGTCGGACAAGCAGGAATTAGGGAGTCATGGGAAGGATGGGAGAGGAAAACTCTGCCTGGGGCTTTAGGCTTGGCTTTGTAGAGCCCAGCTCTGCTCCCAGCCCACTCTGCCGTCGCTGGGTAACACCCAACAACCTCATTTCCCAGATTATTTCCCAGATATGCTCGGAACAAATCTGTTTCTCCACATTTCCCTCCTCCCCTCGGCCTCTTAGGGCCCAGATTGTTCCATTTTCTCCATTTTCCCCCATAATGGGACATGATCTTGGGAAAAAGCACTCACGGAAAGGCCTGGATCTCCCTTGGCTCCTTTCTGCCCCGTGGGACCATTTTCCCCCTGTTAAAAACATTACAATCATTCCCAAATCTCAGGAGATTGTCCATTAAATTCTCCAGGACTAAGTGCTCCTTAGGGATGATACCTGAGGTAAAAAGCCTCACGTGTTTTCCTATAAATTTCAGGGATATCTGTGAGTAGCTCAGTGAGCAGACAGGAACAGCTTCATCCATCAGATCCCAGATTTTTTTTGGGGAGCTCTGCTCCATCCCAACAATATGGATTTCAACAGCTTAAGCCAGGTTTATTTTCCACCTGGAAGAGGTGGAGGCACTGAATCTTTGGGATTTCTGTGGGTTCAGCGTTAAAAGCTGGGAGTCAGGAAGGAATCTGATCACGTCTGGGAGGAGAGGGAACTTCCAGGTATCCCTCTGATCCCTCTCAGGAAAAACCACCCCTCCCAAAGCCAGGAATTAAAAGCTGTTGGTGATCCAGATTTGAAACTGGACCTGCAATTCCCACGCTGGAAGGATGGAAAAACCAGGAGATGCTGAGCTTTGTCAACAGGGATAGAACACCCTGACAAATTTTCCACTCAGAACTGCTGGAAACTGGATTTGTGGATTAAGGATACTTAAAAACATTAAAGGACAAGGAGCACAAGAAGGATGATCCCAATTCAAGCTGGGAGGCTCATTTTTCTCAATCCATGCTCACTTCCAGGAGCTGGAGCGCCAGGAAAAAGCACATTATCCACCAGCAGCACATGGAGCTAGAGCAGCTAAAGCAGCTCCTGATCCTAAAATCCCTTGGAATAGGGACCCACCCCAAACGGGTTGGGATTGGGATCTTTGTAATTCTCTGCTGAGCATTAATTGTGTTAATTGCCCTGCTGTGATTATTGGGGCATTCCTGCTCTGCCTTGAGGATGTGCTGATCCCAAGTTTGATGTCTTCCCGAAGGAATTTTCCCCAGCTGGAGACACCTCCAGGCAGAGGACACTGCCTGTGTCCAATGCCTGGAATTTGGGATTCAACATCTCTGCTCTTGTAAGATCTGGAGAGGTGAGAAATGAAACCTGAAAGATCCAAGTTCATCCAACCCCAGTGTGGAATTTTGGGAAGTGCTGAGGAACCTCACTGGATCATTCCCACACTGACCATGAGGAACCCACTGGATCATTCCCATATGCACCATGAGGAACCCATGGGATCATTCCCACACTGACAACTTCTCCTTTTGGAACCCCATGGGATCATTCCCATATGGACCATGAGGAACCCATGGGATCATTCCCACACTGACCATGAGGAACCCCACAAGATCATTCCCACAGTGACCACTTTTCCTTTTGGAACCTCACTGGATCATTCCCACACTGACCATGAGGAACCCACTGGATCATTCCCATATGCACCATGAGGAACCCATGGGATCATTCCCACACTGACTATGAGGAACCTCACAGGATCATTCCCATATGGACCATGAGGAACCCATGGGATCATTCCCACACTGACCATGAGGAACCCCCCATGATCATTCCCACACTGACCACTTCTCCTTTTGGTCCATCCAAGCCCGGGGGTCCCTGGAGGCAGAGCTGGGATCTCCCTCTTTTCCCTGGTGGACCCTGGGGAGGAAAAGGAGAGTTCAGTCAGCACTTCCAGAGACATCCCACATTTCTTCTTAGGATTTTCCCCCTAAAACCCAACCTGGCCATAAGTAGGAGACACTCAGAGCCCCTCAGGTACCTTCTGGATGGGATGGGATCCATGCCCTGGGAATTTTTCCCCCTGTCCCAACCCCACATGGTCCCAGGCTCATCCTTTTTGTCCCTTGAAGCCTCCAAAGCCATTCCCTGAGTTTCTCCTTTAATTCCAGGAGAAGCCAAGGAGCACCATGGGTGGGAAAAGCAGCACCTCACAGCCTCTCTTTAATCAGTGTCCAAAACAAAATCCATTTATTATCCCAGACAGGCTTTTCTGGGCTCACTAATAGCATAAAAAATTCCAGCCTTTTTAAATATCCATGAGGGAATCTTGTACTTTCGGCTCCCTCCTCCCTCCTGTGATTCCTTTGATTTATTTTTCATGGCAAGGCACAGCCTGGGGAGCAAGGGGAAGGAGAATAATTTTGTTTCCATGGGCTGGAGCTGGATTTAATCTATATTTTACTCTTCTGGAAGGACCTTTTCCCACCTTCTTCCTATAGCCACCCTTCAAAATTCCTTTTAGAGATCCCAAAGATGCTTCCAGCATCTTTATTCCATGATTTCAAGCTCTTATCTCTAAGCAAGATGCTGATATCCTGAGGGGTTTTTCCAGGTAAAATCCAGCTTCTGTAAGGCACATTAGCAGGGAGAAAATCCAAGTCTCTTTAGGGGGAAAAAAGGAAATATTTGGGAGTTGTTTTAAAGTTGATTTTGTTATAAATGAGTGGATTAAAGAGATCAGGTGCCACCAAAAAAAATTTGGGAATTGCTGGATTTGGATTGCTCTGAGCAGTTGAGTTCATCCTTTTTCCTCTGCTTCCCCTCTGTTCTTGCCTTAAATCCCATTTTTCGGTGAATTCCATGGGATCACCCATTTTTTGTCATCCCAAAGAGCAACGTGACATTCTGATCAACACTTCCCCTCCCAGACACTGATCCCAGTTTTAATTAATTAATTTAATTATACATTTTTTTCTCACGGAATATCTGACCCTGATGGAGGTGATGTGGTGTAAAAGCTGGCAAAGGATATTGGCTTGGAAAAAACAGAGGGAAAAATCCTGCTGGAATGAGGTAGAATAGAGAGTTTTTAGTGACCCATCCATGTCAGAATTCCTGCAAGGATCTGCAGGACAAGGAGACCTTGGAATTCCAGGAGAGAGGACCTGATGAGATCCAGGCTTATCCAGATTTTCCCACAAAACTGTGTCAGAATTATCCCAAATTCCATCCTCCAAAACCCAAATTACTGCAGTCATGGGCAGGATAAAATTGTATGGATAAAATGTTGTTTTCTGGGTTATTTTATTCCAACTTTCATTCTGGGATTTTCCAGGTGATTTTTGTATTCTTTAACCCAAGCTTGAAACTCTCACGGAGGGAATTTTCATTTCTAGCCCTTTTTTTCACTTGGAAAATTCTTTATTTCTCCAAGCTGTCTCAAGAAAACTTCCAGGGCAGGGTGATCCTGCTCATCAACAGAATTAACATCTCATTTCCCAGGTTTATTCCTACATTTCTGAAGGTGCCCAGCGTGGCTGGAATGCAAAAATGTTCATTAAAAACGGGAGCTGAGAGGCACCAGCTCCTTCCCGAGCCTTGGCATCCTGATCCCAGGATAATTAACAACTGCATGTCCTCAGCACTTGGAATTATCTTGTCATGGAGAGGTCACATCTTCCCCCACAGAGATGGGGAAGGAGGGGAGGGAAGGGGATGGAAAATCTCCAGAGAAAAATGGAATGGGAGATGGAATGTGTGGATCAAGATCCCACGGAAAGAGGGAATGTGGGAGAGCTCGGGAGGCAACTGGGAAGAGGTGGGAGATGGAGCCATGGAGGGGCTTGGGGGTGTTTGGTCACAGGAGGGTGTCCAGTGTGGAGCCATGGGGGGTTCGGGATCTGTGGGATTCAGGATCTGTGGGATTCGGGATCTGGGGGATTCAGGACCTGCTGGGATTCAGGATCTGTGGGATTCGGGATCTGGGGAATTCAGGACCTGCTGGTATTCAGGATCTGTGGGATTCAGGATCTGCTGGGATTCAGGATCTGTGGGATTCAGGACCTGCTGGGATTCCTGTGGGAATCAGGATCTGTGGGATTCAGGATCTGCTGGGATTCAGGATCTGTGGGATTCAGGACCTGCTGGGATTCCTGTGGGAATCAGGATCTGTGGGATTCAGGATCTGCTGGGATTCAGGATCTGTGGGATTCAGGACCTGCTGGGATTCCTGTGGGAATCAGGATCTGTGGGATTCAGGATCTGCTGGGATTCAGGATCTGTGGGATTCAGGACCTGCTGGGATTCCTGTGGGAATCAGGATCTGTGGGATTCAGGATCTGCTGGGATTCAGGATCTGTGGGATTCAGGACCTGCTGGGATTCCTGTGGGAATCAGGATCTGTGGGATTCAGGATCTGCTGGGATTCAGGATCTGTGGGATTCAGGACCTGCTGGGATTCCTGTGGGAATCAGGATCTGTGGGATTCAGGATCTGCTGGGATTCAGGATCTGTGGGATTCAGGACCTGCTGGGATTCCTGTGGGAATCAGGATCTGTGGGATTCAGGATCTGCTGGGATTCAGGATCTGTGGGATTCAGGACCTGCTGGGATTCCTGTGGGAATCAGGATCTGTGGGATTCAGGATCTGCTGGGATTCAGGATCTGTGGGATTCAGGACCTGCTGGGATTCCTGTGGGAATCAGGATCTGTGGGATTCAGGATCTGGGGGATTCAGGACCTGCTGGGATTCCCATGGGATTCATGATCTGGGGGATTTAGGATCTGTGGGATTCATGATCTGGGGGATTTAGGATCTGTGGGATTCATGATCTGGGGGATTTGGGATCTGTGGGATTCATGATCTGGGGGATTTGGGATCTGTGGGATTCAGGACCTGCTGCCCACCTGTGGTCCTGGCTCTCCCTGTGGCCCTCGAGGTCCAGCTGCTCCGGCCCCTCCAGGCTTCCCAGGCCATCCTGTCTGTCCCTTGAAGCCTCCCAGTCCAGGAACTCCCTTGGCTCCCTGGGAATCACAGGGAGTTGTAGGGATGGAGCAATTCAAACCCCATACACACATTTCCATGGAATTGGGAATACAGGAACCTCTTCCATGTTCCTTTGGTGTGGAAGCTTCGCTCTCCACTTTTCCTTGTCCAGACAGTGCTTGGTGACATGGACTCTCCATCCAACTATTCCCAAGAATTCCTGAATTCCCAGCTCACCCAAACAGAATCCTTTAGTCTGTGACCATGGGAAAAACAATGAGGAAAGAGGAAGATCCCAAACCTATAAATTTCATCATTCCCACTGAGCTTTCTCCCAGAGCTGCTGGAATGGAAAATATTCCCATTAAAATATTCCCACTAAATAAAGAAAGATCCACACCCAGTAGAGCTGGAAAACAAATTTCTGGGAGAGGAGAAAAGCAGGAGAGGAAGGGAATGAGAATTCCCTGGGAATGATCTCCCAGCTTCCAACCAGAGACTTTGTGAGGTGTTTGACCATCAGGGATCCCAAATCCGCTGGAGACTGGAATGCAGGAAGGGCCTGAGAGGCTGGGAAATGCCAAGAGATTTCATGGAAGCTTTTGGGATTTTTTTGTGGGGTTTCTTTTTTTTTCCTTAAAAATTTACTGTTTTAACAGAAATCCTGGATTTTTTTCTCCCCATGGAAAAGTACAAATTTAGATGTGGGGGTTTTTTTAAGGAATAAAGCAAGAAATTGAGGAATGCAGAGAAGGAAAATCAGTGGGGAGTGATCCAGGTGGGAATCCCTCAGGGAGATGAGACCAGAATTTGGGATCAGCTTGGAGACCTTTCCCGTTTCCCAAGGTGGCCACAGCCTGATCCACTTTTCTGCCCCAGAGCATTCCAGGGATTTACCCTGGGAAGAAAATCCCAGCCCCTCTGGATGGCTTTTCCTCACACTAAGCAGGCTCCTCCTGGGACTTTGTCCACGGACAGAGGTGAATTTAAGGAGACCTCTCTCTCCTGCCCTTTTCCAACTGCATTCCCAACCCTAACGTTCCAGCCAGTTGACATTTCCCCGCTGGAAAGGGCACCTGTGATGTGGAAAATGCTAAATTGTGTTAACTCCACCTGATGGATGTGGGATTTATCCCTCAGAAATGGCACCAACCTTTTCTCCTTTCTCCCCAGGAATTCCCGAGGCGCCGTCGTTCCCCAAGGCTCCTGGTTCGCCCTGGAAGGAGCCAAGATGAAATCAAGGCTAAGCTGAGCTTGGCAAGGCTGGGATTTTGGGAATGAACTGTTTTTTCTTTGGATTAGAGTTATTTGCTGAGTGTCCCCTCAGCTGGGTCACTGGTGGTATTCCAGGAGAGGGAAAAATCCTCTTAAAATGGAAAGGAGCCCGTGGAGCATCAGGATTGGGATGGATGAACTCAGCTGAGGAGTAAAGATCCCAATCCCAGTGTCCAAGAATCTTCACCTAATCCACGCTGGGTTATGGGAACAGATCCAGGATATAAATTCCCTTTGGAAGAACCCAATCCATGCTGGGTTATGGGAACAGATCCAGGATATAAATTCCCTTTGGAAGAACCCAATCCACGCTGGGTTATAGGAACAGATCCAGGATAATCCAATTTATAAATTCCCTTTGGAAGACCCCAATCCATGCTGGGCTATGTAAACAGATCCAGGATAATCCAATTTATAAATTCCCTTTGGAAGAACCCAATCCACGCTGGATTATAGGAACAGATCCAGGATAACCTAATTTATTCCCTCTGGAAGAACCCAATCCATGCTGGATTATGAGAAGAGATCCAGGATAACCTAATTTATTCCCTCTGGAAGAACCCAATCTGTGCTGGGTTATGGGAACAGATCCAGGATAATCCAATTTATTCCCTTTGGAAGAACCCAATCCATGCTGGGCTATGGGAACAGATCTGGGCTAACCCAATTTATTCCCTTTGGAAGAAATGAATACTTTCCTGAGGTGGATTTGGAAAAATTTTGGGAAAACTCTTGTTTTCCCAAATGTCCCTTCCCAAAAAACCATTCCATGTTTCTGTGATGATTGAGATGCTCACCTTTGCTCCAGGTCGTCCATCAGATCCTGGAATTCCTGGTTTTCCAGGACTGCCAATTTCTCCCTGTGGATGGAAAAACAATGGAGGAGCTGTGAGGACAAAGAACCTAAAAAAACATTGGGAAAATTGGCTCTGGAAAGGCAAGGAAAGGGATAATCCAGGGGGAAATGACACTTGGAGGTGAATTCTCACCTCAGCCTGGAAATTTTAGATCACTAGAATTTAACTAATAATGAATTAGACAAATTAACTAATTAACATTCATTTAACTCAGAACCAAGGTAACTGGAAAGCCTTAAAATCAGAGATTGTCCCAACTCCAAGCCTGCCTACAGGGAAAGAGGTGGCAAATTCCCAGGACAAAAATTCCATGATGAAATGGAGTGGGGCTGATGGAAACAGAAAAACAGTAACGACAATAATAATTAAAAATTAATAATAATAAAAATAATAACCACAATCCCAGCAACGACATTGGGTCTGTCACCAGCTGCTCCCATTCCCTTATCCAGCTTTCCAAAGGCTCCATAAAAAGCCCTTTAAGGGTCATTATCATTGTTTACTGATAAGGGACTGACGATGCTGATAAGAGCCCAGCACAACTTAGAACTGAGCCCAGGCCGTTGCTAAGGCACAGATCAGGAGGGATTTGGGAAGGCTTTGGTTTCATTTTTAACCCCAGATTATCACAAAGCTCCCTTCAAGATTCCCAATCCATGATTCCCTGCTCTTTGTGGGCCTTCCAAGAGGGATTTTCCCACAGGAATGGGGTGGATTCCTCATGATTCCATGCATGATTTTGTCCTGGGTTATGGAAACAGATCCAGGATAATCCAATTTATTGTCCTGGGGGTGAGTGGGAAACAATTCTGGGAATTCTGGGCAGCTGGAGCAGGGTGCAAAGTTGGGCTTGGCTCACCTTGGTGCCTTTGGCTCCGGGAGTGCCAATCCTGCCTGGAAGCCCTCGTGAGCCCTGGGAATAAAGGAGATCACAGGGAATGAGGGCAAAGGAGGAATTCTGAGGGTGCTGGAAGCTCTTCCCTTGGATCCTTCCCCATCTCTGCTTGTCCCAGCCTTTATATCCCAGGATCATGGAGTGGCTGAGGTTGGAAGGAGCTCTGGAGAACATTTCTCCTGATCCAAAGCTGTTTCCCAGGGATTTTGGGCATCTCCAAGGATGGAGATTTCCCACGATTTCATCCATGTCCTACCTTTGCCCCTTTCTGTCCGGTGTCACCAGCACTCCCAGGGTCACCTTTCCCTCCCTACATGGAAAAAAAAAGGACAAAGGAGATGAATTTTCAGGAATAACAGGCCAAAATCCCATCCATGTGTAGGAAGTTTTGCAGAAAGGCTTCCTGATCCCAGGAAAATGAGATCTGTGAAGGATTTAGGGAAGGATTCCTTGGTTCCCTGCTCTCCATCAGGGAGAGCTGGACTTGGAACTTGGAATTTGGGCCTTGGTAAGAACCAAAGGAAAACTCAGGTGGGAAAATGTGAGATAACAAAGGAATTTTGGGATATGGACATGCTGGGAACTGGAGGAAGAAAACTCCTAAAAACCAGGTCAGTATGTGCATTGGAGACTTTTCCAGGATTTAGGGAAGACCCTGAGGAAGGCCCTGAGGCCTTCGGGGAGTGGGAAGAGACAGGAATGTGGGATCCAGGAAGGAGCAGATGGGAATGGGGGATCCAGACAGGAATGTGGGATCCAGGAAGGAGCAGATGGGAATGGGGGATCCAGACAGGAATGTGGGATCCAGGAGGGCACAGAAAGGAATTTTTGCATCCAGGAAGGCTCGGATAGGAATGTGGGATGCAGAAAGGCACAGAAAGGAATGTGGGATCCAGGAAGCCTCAGATAGGAATATGGGATCCAGGAAGGTTCAGACAGGAATTTGGGATCCAGGAAGGCTCAGATAGGAATGTGGGATCCAGGAAAGCACAGACAGGAATGTGGGATGCAGGAAGGCTCAGAAAGGAATGTGGGATCCAGACAGGAATGTGGGATCCAGGAAGGCTCAGACAAGAATGTGGGATCCAGGAAGGTATGGAAAGGAATATGGGATCCAGGAAGGTATGGAAAGGAATGTGGGATGCAGGAAGGCTCAGACAGGAATTTGGGATCCAGGAAAGTCTGGGAAGGAATTTGGGATGCAGGAAGGCTCAGACAGGACTGTGGGATGCAGACAGGAATGTGGGATGCAGACAGGAATGTGGGATGCAGGAAGGAGCAGTTGGGAATGTGGGATGCAGACAGGAATGTGGGATCCAGACAGGAATGTGGGATGCAGGAAGGAGTGGAGCCTTTTCCCAACAATCCTTTCCCACCACTCACCGGTTTCCCCTTCTGCCCCTGAAGCCCTCGGTCACCTTTGGCTCCCTTGATCCCATTCTTCCCATCCAGTCCTGCTGCACCCTGCCAGAAAAGGGGCAAAAATTCATTCCAGAGCCAGTTTTTTCCAGGGAAGAGGAAAATCCCTGTAGGATCCCTCAATCCGAGGTGAGAAACTCCCCCAGGAATGGCCCCAACCCTGAGATTTAGCTCCCATTCCTCACCCTAATTCCATGGGATTGTAAATCCCTGATAAATGAAACTTGGGAGAAGATTAATTTTTAATTCCATCTCGGGAAACTGAGACAGCCAAAGGGTCATTCCAGGCCTGGAGTGTTTGGGTGGGGCTGGGAATGGGGATTTAAGAAATGTGTGACAGCTTTTTTTGTCCCATTTTGGAATTTTTTTGGCTACTGGAGCCACATCCAGCACTGGGACCTCATTCCATGGAGTTTCCCACTGTTCTGGCAGCAAACAAAGCTGCTAAAAATCCCATTTTTTAAAAAAATATTTCATTTAATTTTTTTTTTCCCCAAGGTTCCCACAGTGACCTCATCCATCCTGGCCAATTTGGATGGCATTTTCCAGCACGTGGATGAGAAGGAGAAATTGGATTTCTCCCTACTGGAGCCTCTCGGCTCTCTCAGGGGAGAAGGATTGGGGAAATCAGGAGCTGAACGAGTGGAATTCTCTGCTTGGAATTTGTTTGCTGCAGTTGCTGGGAGGAAACAAATCCATTAATAAGAAAATTTACATTAAAAAATCAGTGGATTTGTGTGCCAGGATGTGTCTGGATTAGGGAAAATCCATGTTTTTCCATATTCCTGCCACTATCAGGCACAAGTATCTCTTTATGGGGAACTATTTATTGACACAATCGACATAAAATTCCATCTGGGGCCCATAAATAAACCATAAAACCTGTGGAAAATGGGAATATTTCTATTTGCTGGGACAGATTGGAGGGTAATAAACCATTTACTTGATGGTTAAATCCCACAAATCTGGGATACCTTCAAGTGCCTGGAGGTTTGAAGGAGCTGGGATCAGACCACGAATGGGCTAAAAATCTTCTTTTTGAGCACTAAAAGCCTGACATTAATTAGAGTTCTCCTCATTAACATTCCCCTAATTGTCCCAAATGTCTCCCATGCCAGGTTTTCCTTGTTTTCCTGTGTCCAACTCATCTTCCTGCTTTCCATGAGATTCTTCTCGTCCTGAGAGAATCCCAAATGCTTTTAGGAAAAGTTAAGCTCCCTCAAGGATGGAAAGCTGTGTCTAAGCCTGGCTTACTTAGTCCAGGCAATGAAGATAAGATTTAGACCCAGGTTTTATCCCTCCATAGGTGGTTTCCTGCCAGAAAGCCTTTGGAATATTGGTTTAAAATTGGGATTGGACATGGCCTGAAGAAGAAGGAGGTGATGGAAGTGATGTTTTCCAAGGTCGTGGAATAGATGGGATAGGAGGAATTAAGAAACAAAAGAAAAGGGAAAAAAAAAAGGAGAAAAGGCAAAGAAGCCAAATGGAAAATTGTTCTCTGGGATTTACATCCTGATGTTGTGCCAGGGAAACCAGGGAGTAAATGGCAATTCAAAGGCAATTACTGCAGGAATACTGGTGATGCCTCAGGTTTTAACTTTCATATTTTCCCAGTCCTGCCCTGCCCAGTGTCACTCTGCAGTTCCCTGGAGCTCGTTCAGTGCTGTTCTCTCATGCTCACACACACACAACAAAGCCTCTCCAGCTCTCCAAGGACACCCAGACCCTCCTAGGCCCAACAACTGCAAACCACAATCTTGGGGACAGGGGGGAAAGCTTGGGCAAATTCCATCCTTGCCTGGCTTCTGCTTGGGGAATTGATGCTGAGATCCAAGTGGGAAGAACTCGGGAGCTGTCCTTGTCCATGTTGGGATGCACTGAGGCAGGAGCCTCTGGAGCCCAGAGTGTACCTCTGAAGGCCTTTCCAATCAATCCCTCCTTTACTCCTTTATCCCTGTCTGCTCTCTGTTCCTAGGGAGCCATTTAAAGGCATCACTGGAAGTGGCTCTGGCTCTTTGGATTTGGGATGAAAACGTGGCTGGAATTGAACTGTGAACACCTTGGGAAGGCAGAGAGGCTGAGTCACCAAAACTGTGACGCAGAGAAACCTCGGAGCCTTCGCTTCCAGGTGCAAATTCCTGCAGAGCTCCGAGCTGGAGCCACGGAGGAGAAGCTGGGAATGAGCTGGGACACCCCAGGGAAAGGCTGGAATCCATCTGGATGCCCCCAGGGTGCTCCCCCTGGAAAGATGGAGCTGTTTGAAGCCACACATCAAAAGGAAGATGAATTTCCAAACTTCTCCTGAAAGGTTTTCCACCTCCTGGGCTCCTGCTCCTCAATATTTGATGGGATGATGCAAATGGAGTCTCCAGCTCGGAGTTTCAGCTCTGTTTTTATCCCTCTCCTGCTGGGTTTTGTCAGGATGGGTCAGGCCATGATTATGTGCTGCAGTTTTAAGGATCTTTCCCCCCCAAAAAATTGGTGTTTGGGGTGGGAATAGCCCGAGCAGCCAAGTTTAGTGGGAAATCCTCCATGGCAGGGGGTCTGGAATGAGAGGATCTGGAAGGGAATGATCCAACCCGCAGTATTTTGGGATTCTGTGTGATCCCAGCTTTTCCCTGGGAAACTTAATATCCATAATAAAGTCAAATTCCTGCTTATAAACCATCCCCACTCCTGCTGAACTTGAGTCTGGTGCACTCCACATTCCAGAGATGTGTAATTCCTCAAAATCCAAAACAGGGAGCAAGAAATGGGGGAAAAGAGCACTAAAAATGTGAGTTTTGGGGAGAATAATGGGTTAACCTGTTGTTATTTTAATGCAGAATCGCAGGGAATAACAAAGAGGAGCTGGAAGCTTCAATCCATGATCCCAAGGAGGAGTTAATGGGAATAACAGGCAGCAATTGGAACATAAAAGAGGGAAGTGAGGCAGGGAATAGCAAAATGAAAAGGGAGCAGAGCTTTTAGAAAAGAGAGAAAAAGAGGAGGAATATCAAAACCCAAGCCCTCTGTGAAGTCGAGGGGATCCATTGAAATTTTTCGAGGAATAATTGCAGGGAGAAGACACAAATGTTGTGAGCTCAGTTGGGAACTTCCATGGATCAGGAAATCAGGAGAGCAAATGGAGGAGGGTGAGGAAATCACTGCCAGAGAATTCAGCAGGAGCAGCAATTGCTGGCAATTTGTGGGAATAAAAGATGGGATTGGAGGGAAATGAAGGAAAACGAGGAGCACGAGGGTTTACCTTCAAGATTTGGCACTGGATACATTCTGTCCTCAGGCAAAGGGGAAAAGAGGATTTGGGGAATGATGCAGAGCTCTGGAATAACTCCAGGGAAGGAATAATCAAAGTGGGAGCACTTAGCAAAAAAAAAGTGGGATTTTAATTCCCATCAGGTGCCTGAATGGATGGGAATAAAGGGAATTCCCTGGATCTTCCAATAAAACCAGTGGGAAGTGAACCTGGCAGGGGTAACCTGTGGTGGGGTGAATTCCAGCTGGGATTTATCCTGGATCTTCTAGCAGCGTCCCAGCTCAGATCTGGCTTTTTGCAGTTTTGGGAATGGGGATGGAAAATCAAACCCCAGCTCCTTTCATCTCAGCCTGGCACAGGCAGCAATGCCCTGCACCAACAGAATCCTGGGGTATTTCCAAAAGGAAATTCCTTTGTTTTGCTCAGATAGAGGATGGCAGGACTTTGTGGGAATTATTATCCCTAAAAAACAGGGAAAAATGGGATGGTGGAGTCCAGCTGGGCTCTCTGCACTCAGCAAACTTTGCTCTATTCCTGGTTGGATTCACCTCATGGATCCAGGTGTTCCCTACACAACAATTCCATGGATATCTCAATCCAACAGCCAGCAGTGCTGATCCCAATCTCACAGCACATTCCGGCCTCGAGGCTCAGAAGGTTGTTACTAATTATTAATAGTAGTAATTAATCAAATAATTAATGGAATGAGGGCCTTTTCCTCAGTGAGCAATTCCTTCCCTGGATTCCAGGCCTGTCAGTGATTCCACAGCTCTGACCAGGAACCAGTGGGGATTTATTTCTTTGGACAACCTTGGGAATTTGGAGTTCAGGCCTTTTCTTTAGGAGCTGGACTCGATCCTGGTGGCTCCTTTCCAACTCCAAATATTCCATGATTTCATGACCCTTTGGAGCTTGGATTCCTTTCCACTCGGGGTGAATACACCAAAGGCACCAAAACCATGAAATCAATGAGTATTCCATATATTCCTGAACGGAAAATCATGGAATCATGGAATGGTGTGGGTGGAAGGAGACCTTAAAGCCCATCCAGTTCCAATCCCATGGGCAGGGACACCTCCCACTATCCCAAACCCCATCCAACCTGGCCTTGGACACTTCCATGGATCCAGGGGCATCCATATTTTTTCTGGGAATTCTATTCCAGGGCCTCCCCACCCTCAGAGGGGAAAAATTTCTTCCACAAGCCATAAACCCAAACTTCTGGCTGTGATCCCTGATATCCACACTGATTTTCCAGCAAAACCTCTTGGATCATGAATTTTGTGGAGCAGCTCCAAGTTCCCATGGCCTCTTCCCACCCCTTCCCACATTCCTGGCTGTGGGAGGTCCTTCTCCACACCCAAGATTTGGGAAGAAAGGGACAAATTTTCCCACTCACGGCAGATCCTGGTGAGCTTGGTTCTCCTGGTTCCCCCTGCAAGGAAAATGGGATGAGTTATGATGGGAAAGATCCCTCTGGAAGCAGGGAATGCTCTAAGAGCTCTGGAAAAGGGGACAAGGAGAGCTCTGAGGGGTTCCCTACAACAGCAGCTGGAAGGGCAGTGAGATATCCCAACTATCCCAGCTGGAAAACAACAGAATTCCACCAGCTCTAAATGGAGTTTGGAGAACATCCCTCACTTCCCTCCTGGAATATTGACATTCCAGCAACTCCTTACTGACCATTCCAGCCTGGAAAAGCTCCCAGAGCACTCTGCTCCTTTAAAATCTGTAGGACTCTCCTGGAAAAGCTCAGCTATTCCTGCTTTTCCAGAGTCTCGATCATTCCAGTCAACAATTCTGGGGAGGGAATGAGGAATTTTATTCCATGGGAAAACCAGGATGGGATTTTCCACCTCAGTCCTGGCAGGAGATGCCTCAAGTTTGGAGCTCACCTTCTGTCCCACAGGTCCTCTGCTCCCAAAAAGTCCCATCATTCCCTTGGAACCAGCTTCTCCTTTCATTCCCTAAAATGTTAAAAAATCCCTGTTAAATACATTTTGAGCACTTACTCCTTGGAAGTTATCTATGGGAAAAACATGGAGATGATAGAGAAAGGGACCAAAAGCAGAATTTCTGTACAGAAATTCCATCCCAGAGGTTGGGAAGAAAGGCACCAGTGATGGAAAGACTTGGCAGGGACCTCCTGGAATTGTTATGGAAAAGATTCCTCGCCCAGTGGTGGGGGATTAGAGGAAAAAAGGCAGGAAAGGGGTTTGGATCCTCAGGATAAGCTGTATCCATGCCAAAAATCAAGGAAACGAGCCTGCTGGGCTCATTGGGGGTGGAGATTCCACTCTGTCCAATGTTTGTGTGTCATTTTATGGAATATTTTTAAGGGATTACTTTTAATGGAATTATTTCTTATGGATTGTTTTTTTATGGATTTTTTTTTTTTTTAAATCAGAATCCAATCAGACAGATAAAATCTATGGAATTTTATCCCACTTCAAACCACAGGAGCATCTCCTTCACTCTGGGGACCTGAGCAGTGGGATCAGGAAAGGGCAGGATCTGCCTCTTCCCAAGGGAGATGCCCACCTTGGATCAAACAATTCCCACCTGGACACCACACCAGGATCCAGCTTCCCATGGGAAATGAACAGGAGTTGGATGTGTCACTGCTGCTGCTGTAGGAATTTCAATTTCTTCAGCCCTGGGTCAGGCTGGTGAAGCCAAAGCCATTCCCATAATATGGAAATAGGGATGAGTAGGACACGGAGATGGGAGCTGTGACTCAGCCAGGAGTGGGAGAATTCCGTGATTCCTCCCAGGAAAACGGGGCCAGGTTGGGACCTGGGATGAGCTCCCTGGGAGCAGAGGGAGAGGGAGGAGCTCTGCCACCACCCAAGGGACACAGCAGGGATACAGGAGCCATCCAAGCCTTCCCAGGAGCATTCCAAAGGCTCCAGGAGCAGGGATGGCTCCTGGAGGGAGAGGGGGATGTGGGAATTGTGGGACAGCTGATAAATGGGATGTGTTCAGTGATCCCAAGCCCAGCTCAGCCCCCTCCTCTCCCTGTCCATGCCAGAGTTGGGCATGTCCATGTTTTCCAGCAGGAAAGGGAGGATGCAGAGACTGGAAAATCATGGAATGGTTTGGGTTAGAAGTGACCTCAAAGCTCATCCAGTTCCAATCCCAGCCGTGGGAATGGACACCTCCCACTATCCTAAGCTGCTCAAAGCCTCATCCAACCTGGCCTTGGACACTTCCAGGGCTGGAATCCATAATTGGATGGTAAAAAATTATTGCATCCGTAATTTTTTATGGGAATTCTGTTCACTGCCCTCAGTCCCTTCCCCACAGGCTTTGGGAAGTTCCCACCTTTTCTCCTACAGGTCCATCCTCTCCCTTCTCGCCTTTGTCTCCATCAAAACCTGGCAGTCCCTGCTCGCCCTGAGAGGAAAAGCAGAAATTGCTGGATTTGGATTCCTCCATCTCTCCTGGAAGGATCCAGCAGGATCCAAGTGCTGCTTCCCAGGGCTGATCCCAGGCAGGGAAGGGAGAGCTTGGAAAGCCAAACTTACAGGATCTCCTTTGGTGCCTTTGTAGCCCTGGGGTCCAAAAATAGTCATGGATTCACCCTGGAGAAGGGAAAGACAGGGAAAGGGATCCACCTGGAGCTCATGGATTCCTCTGTGGGAGCAGAATCCAGGTTATTCCAAGGAATGTCTCTGCTCTGGGAAAGGGATGAGGCACCCTCTGAGGGGCAGCTGTGCCCCCTTGGGAAAAGATTCCCATCACTCAACTCCCTTCAGTGGAAATCTTCCTGATCCAGGAATTCTGCCTTGCTGGGGGATTACCAACCCCACATCCATCGATATTCCCTAAAATTCCGGCATTTTTTTGCACTTTACCCAACCCTCGCCACAGGACCCTGCCCAAATTCTGGTTTAATCCACATTCCTGCTTCCCAGCCCTCTAACAGAGGCAAGGACTGGGCTCAAAAATATTTGGGAAAAAAAGGGAGACTTAAAATCCTGCAGTTTAATCCAACCCAGAGCACAAACCCCGGGATCCACGGAGTTATTCCCACGCTGATCCAGGGGGAACGAGAAGGAAAATGAAGCTGCAATCAGGCGGAACAAACCCAAGCCAATTTTTTTCCCCTCCCTCTCCTGTTTCATCTCCAATTCCACCTTATCTTTCACGAGGGCATCCTTTGGAAAATGCATCCCACATTCCTTGGGCTCGGGAAGAGCTCCGAGGCCTCCTCACGAAGCAAATTAAGAACTGATTGGTCTCCGGAGCGAGTTCCTTTCCCGAGGAGCTTCCTCGGAGACAAATGGGCCTTAATCACGGAATGCTGAGTGACTCAAGGGTGGCATCATCACAGAGCTTTTCCAAACCTCATTTTCCAGGCAGCCATTCCAGCCAGGAAGGGACTTAACAAAACACCGGGCACGAGTTCAGCGCTTTGGGAGCATTTTCCAGGAGCACTTGAGGAGTTATTTTCCCATTACCTGCCCGGAGTCAGCTCCGGCTGTTGGAAATTGAGGTTGGCTTTGGGGTCAGCTGCTTATTCCAAAAATCAGGGGGAATTTTCTTCCTGACTTAATTCCGGATTTTTGTGCCCCAGCAAATTGTTCCCAAAATTAATTTTTTTTTTTTTTCTGTTTTTTTAGCTGCTGCTTTGTAGGATCCCATCAAACCCATCCCACAAACTCGGCTCCGAGAGATGTTTCCAGTGCAAGGATGGAATCAAAAAATGGGATTTAAACTAGTGGAGACCCCCAAAAAGGAGGGGGAGAATCCCTGAGTTGTCTCCTATTGATTTCATAGGCACAACATGGAGAGGATGGATCCAGGCTTTCCTTGGAGCCACACAGTGAAAGGAAAACCCCAAAAAATCTGGAATGTCCTTACTCGTTCTCCCTTTGGTCCCATAAGTCCCCGATCACCCTAAAGCAAGGAAAAAAAAAAAGAAAACAGATGGATTATTCCCTTTTATTCCCTCTTGGGTTGCTCAGGCACTGATTCCCACTCCAAGCCCCCTTGGAAAATCTCCTGGAGCTGGAAGTCAGATCCTCTGGATACTCTGGAAAACCCTCAGCTCCCCATGGAATGTTGTGGCCAACCCAAATTTATGGCACTGACCATGAGTAAAACCCCAAAGGACTGAGGGAGTTTTCCTGACTCCATGCCCAGCACGTCCATAATGTGGAATTACTCCTGGATTTTGGCTTCCCAATGGGATTCAGCAGCTCCATCACCACCTCCAGGGTGGGATGGCATCGTAAAAATGAAAGATTTCCCAAATTTCTCCCTCAAATCTTTTTATGGAACGTGTATGGAATAGGAGCTGGAGTGCAGAGCACGAGACTGATCCAGGGCCTCTCCCACTCCATGCCCAGGAGATCCTGGGATTAATCCCAGATCTGATCCAGGGCCTCTCCCACTCCATTCCCAAGAGATCCTGGGATTAATCCCAAATCTGATCCAGGGCCTATACCAGTCCATTCCCAGGAGATGCTGGAATTAATCCCAAAAGCTGATCCAGGGGCTCTCCCAGTCCATTCCCAGGAGATCCTGGGATTAATCCCAAATCTGATCCAGGGCCTCTCCCAGTCCATGCCCAGGAGATTCTGGGATTAATCCCAAAAACGGATCCCAGGCCTCTCCCAGTCCATTCCGAGGAGATCCTGGGATTAATCCCAAATCTGATCCAGGGCCTCTCCCAGTCCATGTCCAGGAGATCCTGGGATTAATCCCAAGGCTGATCTAGGGCCTCTCCCAGTCCATTCCCAGGAGATCCTGGGATTAATCCCAAATCTGATCTAGGGCCTCTCCCACTCCATTCCCAGGAGATCCTGGGATTAATCCCAAGGCTGACCCAGGGGCTCTCCCAAATCCATTCCCACCCCAAGATCCAGGGCCTCTCCCAGTTCATTCCCAGGAGATCCTGGGATTATTCCCTCTGGTTTAACAGGGGCAGCTGCTCCCCACAACATCAGGGCACAATGTGGAGCAGGTCAGAGTTGTACATAAGAGTTGTAGATAAGGTAAGAGTTGTAGATAAGGTCAGAGTTGTAGATAAGTTGTAGATAAGATAAGAGTTGTAGATAAGAGTTGCAGATAAGAGTTGTAGATAAAAGTTGTAGATAAGATGAGAGTTGCAGATAAGATTAGAGTTGCAGATAAGAGTTGTAGATAAAAGTTGTAGATAAAATGAGAGTTGTAGATAAGATTAGAGTTGCAGATAAGAGTTGTAGATGAGTTGTAGGCAAGAGTTGCAGATGAGAGTTGCAGCTAAGAGCTGCAGGTAGGAGTTGCAGGTAAGATAAGAGTTGCAAATAAGAGTTGTAGATAAGATATGAGTTCCAGAGAAGAGCTGCAAATAAGAGTTGTAAATGAGAACTGCAGATAGGAGTTGTAGATAAGAGTTGCACACAAGATAAGAGTTGTAGATAAGAGTTGCAGATAGGAATTGCAAATAAGAGTTGTAGATAACAGTTGCAGACAAGATAAGAGTTGCAGATAAGGTTCTTACTCTTTGACCTTTCACCCCTGGGAAGCCTTTTGGACCCTGGAAAAAAGCCATAAAAAAACCATGAGGATCAACCGTAACAGGAGGAAAATGGGAAGCTGGGAAAGGCAGAGCTGCTTCCAGGGATGGGCTCCAGCATGGAAAAACCACTGGAAGAACCAGCCCAGGAGCTCCTGCTTCAATCCTCTGCCCACCACCAGCATCTCCTGGCACATGGATAAATTCAGCCCAAATTCCCTCATTTTGGGAATCCCACTGGGATTTTTGGACCCTCGATATTGAGGAGAAGCAAGGTTGCTCCAAGAGGTTTCTCCGAGGTGGAGGTGGATCCTTGATGGGAATCTCCAGAGCCCCTGGAGGCCAAGCCAGGATGGGAAGCACATTTGGAGAGGGGAAAAGCCATCGTGGTCATCCCTGTTTGCAAAATTCCCAGGAAGATGCAGGAAGATGGGAATTTCCATCTCCAGGGACACCTTCCACTATCCCAGGGTGCTCCATGCCTCATCCAACCTGGCCTTGGAGACTTCCAGGGATGAAGCAGCCCAGAATTCTCTGGGAATTCTGTGCCAGGGCCTCCCCACCCTCACAGGGAAGAATTTCTTCCCAATATCTCTCCCTGCCCTATTCCAGTTTAAAGCCATTCCCCTTTTTCCTATTGCTCCACATTCTTATAAAAAATCCTCTTCCTTTCATTCCATGAAAAATAACAGCCTAATAAATAACAGTTAATTAATAAATAATGAGAAGTTTATCCAAATTCCAGCTGTGATTTGTGTCTCCCCTGACTCCAGAGGAACAAAAGCCTGAAATTCCTGAAATTCCCACAGACCTGAGAACAGCAGGGAGGGATTGACATTCCAGGAGGAATCCAAACCTTGGGATGAGCCACCCAAAAGGACATTAAGGAATTCACGGGATTTCCACTCCCTCATCCCACTGGAATTCAGGTTCCCAAATCTCCATTTCCCACTGGAAAAATCCCATTTTATTTCCCTCATGGCTCGTGGGGATGTTGCAGGCTGTGGATCCATGGTTTCCTGGGATATTGGAACACTCACCATCATTCCAGGGGGACCTCGCATTCCCACGATGCCTTCATCACCCTGGGGGGGAAGGAGAGGGGCAGGGATGGCCTCTGGAATCCCAAACCTACAAACCAACCCCATGGGATGGAGCAGGCAGAATTCCTTGTCTCCCTATCTCCAAAGGAGTTGTCCAACCTCTCCATCCCTCCCTCAGGATTAGGGGCTGTGTGTTTTTATGGATTGAGATGAAAGAGCTACACTGGAAGATCCATGGAGACCCTTCCTGTCCTTCCTGCAAGACTCACTCGCCTTTAAACCTCAGGAATTGTCCAAATTCGCAATAATTGAGGCCAAATTCAGGTCTCCCTTATAAAGCCAATGCAATCTGTGATCCTGGGATTTAGATTTGTGTCAGAATCAGAAGAGCAGAACCATTATTCCATCATTTCCTTTGGATAATGCAGCTCCAGCAGGATTTACCCACAGCTGTTGACCTTCTCAGGGAGTGTTTTGCCTCAGGGGCCTCATCCAACAGCAGGTGGGGAATTTGTCCTGAGGGATTGGGCCATAAATTCCTGATTTATTTGTGGAACAGCCACAGGAGCAGCAAATTTAAACACGGCCTCCGATTCTGACTCCGTTTTTGCTGGAAGGAGACCCAAACTTCTCAGGAACACAAGGAAAAAGGAATTTTGCTGCCTGAAACCCTTCTGGGATGGGTGGGTGGGAGGTGATAGATAAAGCTGCCTCCGAAGGAGGTTGGAGGCTGCAGGAATCCAAGCTTGGAATATTTATGGAAGGACCTACCCGAGGGCCAGGGAATCCACGGGGACCTCTCAGGCCAGCAGCTCCAACGCCAACTTCTCCCTGGAAAGCAGAGAATTCCAGAGGTGTCACTCAGACCACACCACACAATTCCTCATTAGTTTGACCTGAAGTCCCAGGAAGACTCAATTCCATGGATTTTCTGCTGTTCTCTCAGGAAGGTCCTCCAGCAACCATGGGAAGAAGAGAGTGAGGGTGGAATGGGCTGAAGTAGGATGGGGTCAGGGATGAGGAGCCAGAGGGAAGCAGGGATTTATCTCATTCCCATCCCAGGATCTCAGCTTGGGATCTTCCTGGGAGGTTGGCACTGACCTTGTTCCCTTTGGGTCCAGGTGTCCCGGGAATTCCCTGGAAAAGGAGAACAAAACAAAAGGATTTGCTTTGGAAGTGCTCAGTGCTCTCCTATCCCAACATCCCAGGGGGTGCAAGCCCCCATCCAGCCCAGGTCCCTCATCCATCCCTCCCAAAAGGCACAGGGAATATGTCAAATCCACCTCTTTTCCTGGGGATCCCGATGGTCCCACGGGCCCAGGAAATCCATTCCGGCCTCTCCTCCCACGTTCCCCCTGGAAAACAAAACCCTCTGAGAGGAGGACAAACAGATGGGAAAGGTCCTGATTTCCCTGATCCAGACAAAAAGGAGGAGATGGTGACTGGAATGTTCCCAACAGGAATTTCCTCATGGAAAAGGCTACCAGGGTGGACCAGGGAGGTTTGGAGTCCCCATCCCTGGAGGTGTCCAAGGAATTCCTGGATGTGGCACTGGGGACAAGGTGGGCATTGGGCAGAGCTGGGACTCCGTGACCTTGGAGGGCCTCAGTGATCCTGGGATTCTGAGATTCCTCCCTCTGCTCCTAGGGATTAACGACCCCAAAATTCCTTGCTGCCATCCCCGTGCTTCCCAATCACACCATAAAATTCCCAGGAAGAACAACTTCCTGGGAGCTCCACTCTTTTCTTTTGGAACCTGAGGATCATCCTGTCGTTCTAATCATTCCCTCTACCTTTCCTTCTCCAGCTGGGATTTGTTCCCACCTCCCTGACAACATCCAGGCTCAGGAAGACCTGGAATTGTGGGGGTTTGACCCACAGGATCCACCTGGCATGGGCAGTTGGCTCATTGTGGTCACCTCAAGGTGACAAACATCCCTTGGTGTCGCCTCACCTTCTGTCCTGGAATTCCAGGCACACCTGGAGCTCCTCTGTCCCCCTGGGATCCAGGAGTGCCAGCGTTGCCACGAATTCCTTGGATGCCCTGAGCTCCTGGAGGTCCTGGGGCTCCTGGCTCGCCCTGGTGAGGGAATCACAAGGAATTGGGATATTGGATGGGATTTGCTGCCTCTCTAAAAGTCCTAGAGAAAACCTGGGGTGTCTCCTTGAATTCTTGTGATCATGGAATTTAGGATGCCACTTCCAGCCCTGATCCATGAGGAGATCCAAGGGCTGGAGAAAAGTGTCACTGAACTTTGGGATGTCCTTTCTTCCCAAGTTTTGGTGATGGAAGAGCTTTTCCGTGGCTAAACATGGAGAGAGCCTTAAACTCCTGACCTGTGGTGAATTCAAACATCCCAGGGATCCCTGGAACTCATTCCTGCTGAGCCCACAATTCCCTGGATTTTTTTTTTCCCCAGCCTGAGGATGTCCCTGCTGACTGCAAAGGGCTCAGCCCAAACCATTCCAGAATTCCATTAAATTTATCCTCTAGATCTCTCTCTGAAATGGCCCTTTGGAGGACACAGAACATTCCCTCTATCCCAAATCCTTGTTGCAGTGTTCCTGCTTTCCCAGGATTATTTTGGTGCTTTTTCTTTCCAGCCACTTCCAAGTTCCACACCCAGCAGTGGAAAACCAGGATGACAAAGAGGAAAATCCCAGGAAAAAAAAAAAAATCCAAGTGAGATTCTCACCTTAAATCCAGGTGGCCCAGCCTGGCCCATGGGACCTCTGACCCCAATTCCTGGTTCTCCCTGTGAAAGGAAAGTCAGGAAAAATCAGGAATTCTCCTTCCAGAGCGAACCCAGCACGGGGCTGGATTGGTTTGTGCTGCTCTATGGAGATCCAGCTGAAATCCCACAGAGCTGATCCCATTCCAAGGCTTCCTACAGAGCCCTCATCTCCTCTGGATGATCTGAGCTGGAGACACAAAGCTGCTGGGAGTCAGCTTTGGGAAAGAGGGAGCTGGAATATGACTGGGAATGGCATCCCAGGGTCAGATTCATCCCCTGGCATTAGTCATTCCCAGGGTGTCCTGTTCCTGTGATCCTCCTGGAACCTCCTCCCAGAATCTCCTCCTGGAATCTCCTCCTGGCATTACTTATTCCCAAGGGGTCCTGTCCATGTGATCCTCCTGGAATCTCCTCCCAGAATCTCCTCCTGGAATCTCCTCCTGCTCCTGGCATTACTCATTCCCAAGGGATCCTGTTCCTGTGATCCTTCTGGAATCTCCTGGAATCTCCTCCTGCTCCTGGCATTACTCATTCCCAGGGTGTCCTGTTCCTGTGATCCTTCTGGAATCTCCTTCTGGAACCTCCTCCTGCAATCTCCTCCTGGAATCTCCTCCTGGAATTTCCTCCCACTCCTGGCATTACTTATTCCCAGGGTGTCCTGTCCCTGTGATCCTTCTGGAATCTCCTTCTGGAATCTCCTCCCAGAATCTCCTTCTGGAATCTCCTGGAATCTCCTCCTGGAATCTCCTCCCGCTCCCCAGCCAGCTCTGGCCATGCCTCAGGAGATGATTTGGACACTGATCCCGAGGTGGGAATGTGGGATATGGGAAAAGGAGGAAAAGATGCCCCAGGCTGGCACCAACTCTGTCCTTTACCTTCTGACCTCGTTCCCCTCGGTCTCCCTTGGTGCCCTGCGGAATAAAGAGAGGGATCCGAGGTCATGGAATTGTCACCCCTGAGACAGAGATTTCTGGGAATTCTCTGCCTGGAATGTGGGGAAAAAAACTGGGAAAAAACCCTAATTCCAAGGAAATCAGTGATGGGATGACAGGGGACCTCAGGTCGTTGTCTGGGTGAGGAGTATCAACCTCTACTTCAGTTATTGGGGTTTTGGGCTAATTCTGATAGAATTGCTTTAAAATCGTTCANATTAATTATTAACGAATAATTAATTTTCCTATCAGCATTTTTGCTTTGCCATCATTAACCCTGCTGGACAAAGGTTCCACCCCAGCTCTGTAATTCCTTAGGTTTAATCCACTGATATTCCAGGATTGGATCCAGCCCCACCCAGGCTCCTCTTGAAGGAGATTCCTGAAAAACCTCTGGAGCAGATTCCAGCACTCACCTTCTCTCCAGGTTCTCCCACGTCCCCAGGCTGTCCCTGGAAGACAAAATTCCCCTTCCAGGCACCTCTTCCTTCTTTTCCTCCCCTTTCCCAGCACTCCATGCAAAATTCCCTTTTGCCAACCCTCCCTTTCTCCTGAAATTCCATGTCCCACCCCTCTGGATCTGCTCTCTGCTCCCTATAAATTCTCCTGGCTCGGAGTGTCCATGAAATGAGGGTTTTGGTGGCCTTTTTTCCATTCCTATCCTCGTGCCAGGGCTGGATTTTCCTCATCTTTCCCCTGGTTCCATTCCCTTATCCACCAGAAAATGAACATCAGGATCCCTCCCTGAATTTTCAGGATGGTAGAATACAATAATTCCNCTGCGGAATAAAGAGAGGGATCCGAGGTCATGGAATTGTCACCCCTGAGACAGAGATTTCTGGGAATTCTCTGCCTGGAATGTGGGGAAAAAAACTGGGAAAAAACCCTAATTCCAAGGAAATCAGTGATGGGATGACAGGGGACCTCAGGTCGTTGTCTGGGTGAGGAGTATCAACCTCTACTTCAGTTATTGGGGTTTTGGGCTAATTCTGATAGAATT
This sequence comes from Erpornis zantholeuca, assembly GCA_013400515.1. Classification (NCBI taxonomy): domain Eukaryota; kingdom Metazoa; phylum Chordata; class Aves; order Passeriformes; family Timaliidae; genus Erpornis; species Erpornis zantholeuca. Next base: position 90,490 of record VZTN01015901.1, on the reverse strand, counting down.
GCTTTAAAATCGTTCATTTAATTATTAATTAATTTAATTAATGAATTAATTTTGGTACCACGCACCATTCTATCCAATCCTGGGAATTTCATCTTTTCTATAATTAATAATTCTGATCAAGATACCTTTGTCTAATTATTTACTTATAATTATTCATTAGAATTATTCATTGATAGCATTTATTAATAAACAACCAGGCAGTAATTATCTAGTAATTGTTATTAATGAATATTTATCGATTATTTATTAATGAAGAAGTTGCCATAGTTCANACAAAATTCCCCTTCCAGGCACCTCTTCCTTCTTTTCCTCCCCTTTCCCAGCACTCCATGCAAAATTCCCTTTTGCCAACCCTCCCTTTCTCCTGAAATTCCATGTCCCACCCCTCTGGATCTGCTCTCTGCTCCCTATAAATTCTCCTGGCTCGGAGTGTCCATGAAATGAGGGTTTTGGTGGCCTTTTTTCCATTCCTATCCTCGTGCCAGGGCTGGATTTTCCTCATCTTTCCCCTGGTTCCATTCCCTTATCCACCAGAAAATGAACATCAGGATCCCTCCCTGAATTTTCAGGATGGTAGAATACAATAATTCCATCATTTAGGTTGGAAAATTCCTTGAAAATCACTAAATCCAACTTTTATCCTTTTGGATTTCCTCCTGTGGAGGAAAACTGCTGGAATTGGGGAACAGGAACCCCCAGGAAGGTTCAGAGAAAAAGGTGGGAATGTGTCAATCCCAGTTTCCACTGGACCTGAAGGTCCTTTCCATGAGCATATTCCCAACTGCCTTTCCCTTTTCCAACCCTCTCAGCACAGGGAATTCCAGTTTCAAAGGCTCAGGCTGGAAAAGCTCATCCCTACCTTTTCTCCTTTGTCTCCACGGGCTCCAGGAGCTCCCATTTCTCCCTGGAAAACAACCAGCAACCTCTTCAATCCCAACAATTCATTATTCCAAGGAATTTTCCCTTCCCTCTTTGGAGCAGGTGGGTGTTGCTCTCATTTCTGCAACAGCTTTTGGCAAATATCCATGGAGGAATCCCAGAAGAGATTGGGAATGTCCTGTCCTGTGCAGGGATATGCACAGGGATTGCAGGAATTGGGAATGCAGAGGGAAAAGCACAAATCCTGGAGCAAAAGTCAGGGATAAGAGACAAAGTGAGGGTTTCCCTATCTCAAGATACTGCAGATGTTAAAGAATTCCATGGATTTAAAGGAGATGGGAGGAATCCACAGAGGCCAAGCCGAGTGAGGATTCCCAAAACACAGATCCTGTGTTTGGATTGGCTGTGAAAGGTTCCAGCCTGGAATTTCTGCTCATCCCCATGGCAAAACTGTTGATTTCGTCCTGATTTTTTTCCCTGTGATTCCTCACTTTCCAAAGTGAGACAGCTCTGGGAAAATGGATCATTATCCTGGGAATGTGCATTAAAAAGTGGGATAAAAGCACTGACCTTTGGGCCATGGGAGGAGAGATCTGCTGGGGCACTTCTGTCCTTCTGCAAGGAACAAATGGGGTGGGATGGGATGGGCTGGGATGGGATGGGATGGGATGGGATCCCTGGGATGGGATGGGATCCCTGGGATGGGAGAAAGGAGCAGCTGTCTCCTCCCTGGGATAAGAGCAGGACAGCAATTCCATACCTTAATTCTCCTTGGATGATGAGGGCCTGGATGTGCCTTGGATTCAAAAAAAGGAGAGGGAAGTGTGGGAGCAGCCGGAAAAACTTTTCCTTGAGCCATGGAAAAGACACCTCAGAGGAATGGGATGTGAGGAAGCAAGTGGGGAATCCCAGAGGGAAGCTGGGGCTTTCCAGGGATCACCAGGATCCTTTGGAAGGTTCCTGGTTGGATTTGGGGTCACCTCCAGGCTTCTGGTCTGCTCCAGCCTGGATGGGACAACTGGGAGGTGCCAGGACCAAAGAATTCCTGAGCAATTCCTGAGGAATTCCAAACTTCTGGCAATGGCACAGGTGTCCCATTTTAACCCTGGAATTCCAGGCCAGCTTTGGAAAAGGTGTGGATGAACTTCTCTCATCCCTATTCCTCTTGGGAATGCAGGGTGAGAGTCAATCCCTGCTTTCAAAGAAATCCATTCATGGGAAAAACATCCTGAATTTTCCACCCTTAACCCCTGGGAATGGGAATTTTTGCTCTTAAATTTGATAAAAATCCACTTTTTTTCCTATTTCTGGGATCTTGTGTTAAAGATCCCTAGGATTGCCCAAGTGTGCCAGGTTTACACATCAGAATATCTTCGACATTCCAAGGGAATTCCAGTTGCTCCATTTTCCCCAAAGCCCAGATGATTCTGTTCCCTCATTTCCCTGGATAAACACAGGAGCAGCTCTTTCCTGCTTTATTCATGGATATTTATCCCTAAATTCCCACTTTCCTCGTGTCCTCACCCAGGTGGGGAAAACAGGGATGCATTTCCATTGCTCACCGTGGATCCAGATGGGAATTTCTGAGCTCCTGGAGCACCAGGAAGATGAACCAGGGAAAGGTCACTGCTTCCTCCTGGATCACAGGGATGGCTCTGGAATGGGATCTTCATGGAATGTCCCTTATGCCTGGGAGATCTCCTGGATCTGTGCCTTGGGATCGTGGAGCCACTGCTGGAATTCCTGTTTTCCTGTGGGAAGGGAAGCAGAGCACATGGACAGAGTACATGGACAAGGAATGGTTTAAAACCAACAGGGGAGGGAATTGGATTGGATGGGGGTGGAAATAATTCCATACCCAGGGAATGAGGAGATCCTGGGAAAGGTTTCCCAGAGGAATTGTGGATTCCCCAGGAGTGAGGAAGGTGAGGTTGGATGGGCTTGGAGCAGCCTGGGATAATGGGAATTGGATGGGATTTAGGATCTCTCCAAACCCATTCCATGATTCCATGATATTCTCATTGTAAAATAATACTGATACCAATAAACCAAAATTCTCTCTTCCAACCTTAAGAATTCCATGATTCCATTTTCCCATTTATCACCAGGCCACAAATCCATGGCCATTCCAAAGCAGTGAAACTGCCCTAAAACATTCCAACTTGGAACTTGAAATTCCTTCCCTACTCCAGCCATTCCCAGGCAATTCTGTGTTTATTGCACCTGGAATATCCAACTGGAATGAACCAGGAATATTTCAGGTACACAAAGGAAATAATTCCTGAGCTGGCTCTTAAATTGTTCCTGCTTTTCCATAGCAGCAGTGGGAAATGATCCACTGGAAAAATGAGAATATTCCTATCAAGAATATTCCCAGTAATTATTCCCTGAGTGCAATATTTGGGGAATGTTTGGATCTGAAAGCAAAAATTCAATTTATTTGCATAAAAATCCTGAAATCTTCCAGGAGTACAGGAAGGAGAAGGAAAAATAAGGATGTGATGCAGTTATTTAGGGATATGCCTTTTTTCTTTTTGGTAGGAATAAAGACCTGGATTCACCTCCATTAATTTCACAGGCTGGGATTTTGAGATGCTTTAAGCAGGGAAAGTAAATCCTAAACTTCCAGGGAATGTTGGTGAGTGCAGCTCAGTGAGGTTTTTGGGGATGGTAATTCCCATTTTCCTGGATTTTAACAAATCATGGGATAATTGCACCTCGTGGATAACGAACCCAGCAAATTCCTGGCTCACAAGGGGAGAAAAAAACCCAAATTGGAGCCAATTAAAACCATAATTCTTTCCTGGAAGAGGATGAGGATGAGGGAAAAAGGGATGGAAGAGGGATGAGGGATGTGCTGGCAGGGGGAGAACCCATCCAGGGTGGGTTTTTTTGGGATAAGGGAGGGAAAATCTCCCAGAGGTGGCACCATGGGATGGATTTTCCCATCCCTCTTTCCCAGGCACTGCTCATTTCCCTGGGAATGGCTCTGAAATGCTCCTGATTCACACAGATCCTGCTGGCAGTGATTCCAGAGATTCCAGAGGTTGCCAAGACCTGTCTGAGGTTTGGAATGTGGGATTCCATTTACTGGGAATTGCTGGGGGTAATGAGGCTCCTTTAATTCAGTAATTTTGGCAGTTTCCTGCTCCTGGGATTTGGTGACTCCAAGAAAAAATCAGGAGGCTGCTGCTTCCTCAAGGAATGGTTTGGGGCTGGCAGGGAAAAAAAAGAAGGAAGGAAAAGGGGGAAGGAAGAAAAGGAGGGAAGGAAAAACGGAAATAAAAGGGAGAGGGGGAAAAAAATTCCTGCAAAAAGGGAAAAATAGGAAAAAGCCAAGATTGCAGGGAGAAAATGAAGCAATTGTGGGTTTATCCATATGGAGGTGAGGGGGATTTGTCCAAATTAACTCTGGGAAGGGATAAGCTTAAATCCAGGGAAGCTTGGGGATGGAGGAGCAGGAATATTTTTGGGATGGCCCCATAATCCCAAAGCAGTGGCTCATCCCTGGATGAGTATCCAGCCCCACTCTGGACACGTGGATTTGGACTCATCCTGCTCTTCCCAGTGCTTCCTGTGCTTCCAATTAACTCCTGCCAGGAATTGCTCCTGGGGGATGGAGCTCCTGGGCTATTCCAGGCTCCATGAACCTTGGAACAGGTGGGAATTCGTGATTCCTGCTGCTGCTGCTGGGAAAACAGGCAGGAAAAAAGGCAGGAAAACCACCAGGAAAAGCAGCTCCATTCCCTCCTTGGCATCTCTGGGATGTGGGAGGACAGGGAGAAAGGAGCTGCAGCTCCTTCCCTGCCTTTGGAATCTGCTGTTCCCTCCTCCTGAGGATAAAAGGGATTGTACTCCAAATTCAAGTGAGGAAAAAACATCCTTGGGATGCAGATCCCATCCTGCTGAGGTGGTTTGGAGTGTCCTAAAAAAATTGGGGGAGTTGATCTATGTTCCCAAAGCTCCTGATAAAATGGGGATCATTGGAGACACTGCTGGAGCGAATCCAGAGGAATCCATGGAATTGCTCCCAGGGCTGGAGCTCCTCTGGAGCAAGGCTGGGAGAGCTGGGAATGTTCACCTGGAGAAGGGAAGGATCCAGGGAGAGCTTCCAGCACATTCCAGGGCCTCAAGGGGCTCCAGAAGAGCTGGAGAAGGACTGGGGACAAGGCATGGAGGTGATGCCTTAGGTTTTAACTTCTATGATTTTCCAATCCTGCACTGCTAGTGTGACTCTGAAGTTTCCTGGAGCTGTTCAGTGCTGTTCTCTATGCTAAGATAGACATAACAAAACCTCTAACTTGCTCTCCAAGGACACTCAGAACAAGAACTGCAAACCACAATCTTGGGGACAGGGGGGCAAGCTTGGGCAAATTCCATCCTTGCCTGGCTTCTGCTTGGGGAATTGATGCTGAGATCCAAGTGGGAAGAACTCGGGAGCTGTCCTTGTCCATGTTGGGATGCACTGAGGCAGGAGCCTCTGGAGCCCAGAGTGTACCTCTGAAGGCCTTTCCAATCAATCCCTCCTTTATTCCTTTATCCCTGTCTGCTCTCTGTTCCTAGGGAGCCACTGAAGGCATCAGAGGGACAGGAGCCAGGGAATGGCTTCCCAGTGCCAGAGGGCAGGGATGGATGGGATGTTGGGAAGGAATTCCTGGCTGGGAGGGTGGGGAGGAGCTGGGATGGAATTCCCAGAGCAGCTGTGGCTGCCCCTGGATCCCTGGAAGTGTCCAAGGCCAGGCTGGACAGGACTTGGAGCAAACTGGGATGCTGGGAGGTGTCCCTGCCCATGGAATGGGATGGAATGAGATGATTTTCCAGATCCCTTCCAACCCAAACCATTCCAGGATTCGAAAAACCACAGGATTTGGGTTCCATCCTCGGTGCTTCTCCAGCTTCACAATTCCCAGCAGAGGGAATTGCTGCATCCAGGAGGAAAAGCAGAGCCCATGGATGCTCCTGGCACATCCCAGCATCTCCAGAGCTGCAATTCCCACTCCAGGTTTTTGTGTTTGAGCCGGGAGCCCTCTCGTGGCTGCTGAGCCACTGTTAATTCCAGCTCCATGATTAACCCTGGAACTCATCCATGGATAAAGGGATGGGAACAGAGGGAAGTGTTTGGAAAACTGAATAAACCTGAGTGGGATTTCCTGGAGCAGGATCTCTCCCACTTCCAGTTATTCCCTTCTTGCCATCCCTAAAATATCCTTGCTGATGCTGTTCCTGCAGCTCCAAGGAAATATCTGTGGGATTTTTCCTTTCACTGTTTAAAGCTGTTGGTGTCCTGCCTCTGGGTATTCCCAAGAATTCCACAGGGATACAAAGATGTCCAAAATGGAGAGTGCTTGGCTGTGGAGCAGGATTTGGGATGGGAATCTGTGCCCAAGAGGGTAGGAAAATGGGAAAATGGGATTTTAGGGATCAGAGAAAAATCCCTCAATTCCTTCTTAAACCCTAAAATCCTCCTCTTTCAGTGAGTCAGATGCTCCAGAGCACAGCATACCCTGGAATACCCTGAATATCTGTGGAATATCCTGAGATATCCATGAAAAATGGGAAGGAAATCTCTTGCAGGGAGCATATTTTGAATTCCCTGTTTGGAGTCTGCATTACCCCTGTTTAAAAAACCTTGGGCATCATCAACTCCACAGTCAACCAATCCCAAATAATTTAAGGATGGTGTGGTCAGATGGGATCAGATAAAAAGGGATTATCCTGGTTTTTCCCCTCAAAAATAGAGAATTAACCACCAAAACATTTCCCAAGGGGTTTTCCTCACATTCCAGGAGTTCCCTGGCACTCTCCAGGGATGTGGAGAAGCTGTCCCAGCACTCAAGATTTGCATCCCAGTCCTTCCCAGTCCCTCCCAGGCCTGAAATCCTTGGAAAAACCTACCTGGCTGATGTCCTGCTGGGATTGTCCTTCCAGCTTCTCCTCCAAGGGCTGGAGGAGCTCCAGGGAATGGTTTCCCTGTGGATCTTCTGGATGTGATGGGGGCACAGCCAAGCTCTGCAGGGGTGGGGATGGATAAGTGCCAACAGAATTCCATTAATTCCCAGAAAAATCATAAAAAAGCAGACAGCAGGACCCTTTTACAAACCCTGACACTGATCCATATATCCTTATCCTTTCTCCAACCCAGCTTTCCATTAAAATAGAGGCAAAATTCCTCAAATAGACCTCAAAACTCCAGGGATCAAGCTCTGGGGGATGAAACTCCTTTGCATCCATCCAACCAGCACCAATGGAAAAGGAAGGATTCCCTGTGGGATGGAGGGATGCTCTGAAGGTCCCAGATCCCCTTTGCCAGTTTGGGTTGGGATCCCAAAGCTCAACAGTTTTGGGGTCTCTGTATCCCAAATCCTGACTTTTGCTGGCTGCAGGATTGGGTCTTTCAGTGCAAACCTCCCTTCTTAAGACCCTAAAATGTCCTAATCCAGCTTGGAAAGATCTGGGAAAAACCTGAGGGCATGGGAGGAGCCTGGGGCTGAGGGGAGATCTCCTGAGCCACCATGTCCAAGTCCCTGAGGAATTGGATCATCCCAATCCAGCCACAGAGGGAGATAAAACCCCAGGAGCTGCCTCCAACCAGGAGGTCCAGCATGGAGAGATGCTTTAAAATGGGGGATAAATTCCAAATTCCCAGAAATACAAGCTGTTAATCAGGATGCAGGTGGGTGGAATTTGTCTGGTTACTCCAAATGTGGGCTCTGGAGCCACTCAATCATGGAATGTCCTGAGTGGGAAGGGACCCACCAGGATCATCCAGTCCAATTCCTGGCCCTGCTTAGGTCATCCCAATAATCCCAACCTGAAAGTGTTGTCCAAACGCTCCTGGAGCTCTGGAAGTCCCAGCATGGACAATCCCACTCCATCCTGAGAGCAGGATTGGATTCATCCCTGCCAGGGCAGGAGACACTCTACGGAATCCCAGCATGGAAAACAATTCCAGGACCATGGAATCCAAGCTGTGCCCAATCCCCACCTTGTCACCAGCCCAGAGCTCTGAGTGCCACATCCAGGAATCCCTTGGACACCTCCAGGGATGGGCACTCCAAACCTCCCTGGGCAGTTCCAAGGCCTGACCTCCCTTTCCATGAGGAAATTCCTGCTGGTGCCCACCCTGAGCCTCCCCTGGCCCAGCCTGAGGCTGTTCCCTCTCCTCCTGTCCCTGTTCCCTGTGAGCACAGCCTGACCTTCCCCGGCTGCCCCCTCCTGTCAGGAGTTGTGCAGAGCCACAAGGTCCCCCCTGAGCCTCCTTTTCTCCAGGCTGAGCTCCTTTCCCAGCTCCCTCAGCTCTCCTGGGGCTCCAGCCCCTTCCCAGCTCCCTTCCCTTCCCTGGACACACTCCATGTCCTTCCTGATTGGAAGAGCCCAGAACCGGACATGGTAAAAATCCCAATTTCCTCTTTCCTGCTGTTTATTTTCACCTCAGGGAATGCTCCAGACTGCAGCACCTCTGGAGCCTCCAGCTCCAGGCTCTGTCCTTCTCCTGTCACCTCGGTGCTGGCAGGGACATGCTGGGAAGTGTGGGACACCAGCGGATCCTGCAACACCAAAACAAGGGATTGGTGTGACAGGGACAGCCCCGAGCTCCCAGGATCCAAACCCATGAGGAGCTGGATCCTGGTGGCTTCATCCCAATCTTTCCCAACCTTCCAGTGCCCTCTGTCCCACTTGGTGACATTTCTGAGCCAGGAGGTGGTGAGTGGGCAGCAATTCCTTGCTGGGCACATCCAAACCTTCCTTCCAAGGAATGCTTCTCCTTCCCTGGGATCCTTTTGCTGTTGAGACCCCACTCATGACCCCTTCCAGCCTCACACCCACCACTCTGACAGCCCCCAGGGGGCACAAGGACACTCTGGTGGCTTTGGGAACAGCTTCAATGGACAACAAAGCTCGACTGATTCCTTTATTCCTATTAAAAAAATGAATTTTAACAAAGGGAGGGATTTCCATCCCTTTATCCCAAAGATCCCAAAGATCCCAGTGCCACCATAGCCTCTCCCAAGCCACCTGCTTGAGGACAGAGGTGACCCTGACACCTTTGGTGGCTCATTCCCACCTCCCTCATTCCCTGGAGGTGACACTACTCACGGTGACAAGCACAGCTGCCTGGCTTTCCCTGGAAGTTTCGCTTGTCCCGAGGCCACCCCGGTGCCACAGGAGCTGGTCCAGCCCATCCCGCAGGATTGCGTTGGAGAGGTCCCTGAGCAGTGCCAGCTGGAACCAGGGCACACCAGTGAGGCAGCCCAGTGCCACCCTCCTGTCCCCAGCACGTGACAATCCAAGGGCAGCCATCCCAAAAACCAAGGAATGATGGATTCCCAAGGACTCGCAGGGCGGGGATGACCGAGGGAGGGTGCAAATACAGGTTTGGGATCAAGGAGCTGATCCATGGAGCTTTTGTGGGGTTCCTCCCCACCCTAAATTAAAGCACTGCATTTGGGGCCTCTTGGGACTTCAAAGGGACTTGAAAAAGAGGAAGAGTGGCTTTTCCCATGGGAATATGGGGATAGGGCAAGGGGGAAGGGTTTTAGGATTTAGGTTGGATATTGGGAAGGAATATTTGGCAGGGAGGGTGGAGAGGTGCTGGGATGGAATTCCCAGAGAAGCTGTGGCTGCCTCTGGATCCCTGGAAGTGTCCCAGGCCAGGCTGGACAGGGTTTGGAGCAGCCTGGGATAGTGGGAGGTGGTGAGGTTGGAATTAGAGAGGCTTCAAGGTCCAAGTGTCACTGTCCAAGGGACCTCAAAGCCACCAAAGCCCACCCTACAAAACAGCAGCAGAGAAACTGTTCCAGGGATATTTAAATATAACCTGGAAAAGGAGATGGAATAAACCTTCCTGGGAATGCTGGGGGAGCCAATGTCACCTCCAGAATTCCAGAGGGAAGAGATGGAAAAGCCAAATGACAATCCCTGGTCAGGAGGAAGGACAAAGCATCTCTTACCTTGATTCCGTACTCTTCCAAAAGCCTCTCTAGGTCCTGCAAGGGCAAAGAAGGGTCCCAACTTCTCCCCCTCTGCTCTCTGGGAAGTTCCTCCCAGAGGTGCCAGATGGCCATGGGGATGCAGATTGGGTTCCCAATCCCAGGCACAGAGGGAGGTGCTTCCAACATTTATATGGAATTCAATTATGATTTATTTACCTTCATTTCCACTCCTTTTCCTGGTGGGCCAGGTTCTCCCTTGGAATAAACAAGATCAAGTCATAAATCCAGTCGAAGAAAGGGAATAATCCCAAATCTGGCCCTTCCTCTGCCACCAGCCCTCTCTGTAATCCTGGATAAATCCCATTTAGGGCTTTGAATCCCACCCTGCTCCGTGGGCCCCTTCCCTCCTCCCACGGACACAGGCCCAGCTGGATTTTGTAGGAAAAGCCTGGCCCAGGAGCAGCACCCAAGGTTTGGGCCAGAGCTTTGCTCCATCTCCTTTCTCCACCTCCTGCCCATGGACTAAAGGTGGAAAAGGAAAGGTTTTTGAGGTCCCTCTGTGCCACCAGTGCAGAGGACACCAACAATGGCCAAGTTGTCCCCATGGCTGGTGGTCCCTCCTGGAGGTGGCCACGGTGCTGGTGGCCCCACATGTGGCTGGGTCCAACACCTCCAGCAGGATGAGCTCCCAGAGGAGGTCATGGCGATGGAATTCCACCTCTGGGTGGGAGATCTTGGATTGTGCACAGGTGGAATCATGGATGAGCTGCAGGGGTTTGGGAGGTGCAGCCTGGAGGCTCCTGGGGTGAGGAACATCTCCTGAGGTGGGGCTGAGCTGCCTCTCTGAGGGGCTTCATTCCACTGAAATCTGGGCTGGGCATCGACAGATTCCAGAGGAATGAAGGGCACCAGGAAGGCTCCGATGGCATCTCCAGCCAAGGTTGTGCCAGGCAGAATTTGGGATGCTGGTGCCCTGGATGAATCCTCTCTTTTCCAAAGGTCTGGATCTCCTGGCAGCCAGGAGATCTCCCTGCACTAGTGCTGCTTGCTGCAGCCTTTTCCTCTCCATTAAGGAAGTTGTTCCCACTTCTAAAGCTCTCTGGATGTGTGGGATATGAAGCCATCCCTCCTTCCACCCTTTTCCATGCTCTCTCCAACTTGCAGGAGAAGGAAAGGAAGGAACCATCTGTGAACATCCCAGAAATTTATCCCATTTGACTCCCAAAGAACATTCCTCTTCCTGAAGAAGCTCCCCAGCGCAACCACAGGTTCCTGAGCCTATCCCAGAGGCTCTGCTTTGAAATTCCAAACTTTTGGGGCTTCTGAGGAGACCTGAGCCAGGTTTTCCTCCCCTCTGACCAGCCCAAGATGGTGGCACCACCACAGAAATGTCCCCATGGCCTCAGGACCTACCTTTGGGCCTGGGGGGCCTCTCTCACCTCTCAGGCCGTCCTTGCCGGGATCTCCCTGAAAACCAGCAGGAATGTGTTAGTTCCCCTCTAAAATTCCCATTTCCTGCGTGCTGATCCCAAACCAACTCCTCCTTTTCCAGAGGGACCAACCAACCCCTCCTGGCTCCTCACAAATTCCCATTTTTAAGGTAAATTTGGAGCAACTCTGATTTCCACTTGAAGTTTGATCTCCAGAAGGGAGAGTTTTCCTGGGAGTTTTCCTGATTTTCCTTTTTCCATTGCCATCCCCACCTGGAATAATGGAATTACCTCTTGTACAACCTAAATTTTGCTTTTATATCCCTGCCACCACCTCTTGGCTGAGGAAGCAACCCCATTTCTTTGAGAAAGCCTGGGATTGGATCTGTTTTGAGCTGATGGATCCATGGGGATATTCCCTGCAGCTTTTCTCCCAGTCCCACTTTTCCTGTGACTCAGGACAGGAATCCTGTAGGAAAATCAGGAATTTGGCAGGGCTGGCTGCAAAAGATCCATCCAAGGACACCCTCAGGACCTCTGGGAATGAGTTCTTCCTCCCAGCACAAGGAAATATCCCAGGAATTGCTGCTCTGCCTCATGTTCTTCTCTGTCCCCACAATAAATCAAATTAAAAATAAACAATAATTAAAAAAAATAAAATTAAAAAGAGATTATTCAATAGAATAAATAACGGAATAAATTAAATAATGAAAGAAAATAAATTAAATCATTAAATAATTAAATTACAAATTTAAACTCCCAATTCTTATTAAAATGCTCTCAGGGAGAAGGGTGGGAGAAGGGTGAGGAGCTGCTTTGATATTTTAGGGAATCTCCCAAACAGGATTTAGATGAAGTCAATATTTTCCCTCTTTTTTTTCCCAGGGGGATGAAAAAAGTATGGAGTGAATCCACCTCTGCTGCATCCATCCAACCCCAATCCGAATGAATAAATAATATTTATTTATAATGCTGGGAACAAATAAAAGCTCTCCCAAAATCCACCCCCTCCCAGCTACTCCTTCAGGGATTCCTTACATCCTTCCCAGGTTCTCCTGGATCTCCTTTCATTCCCTGCTCTCCAGGTCGTCCTGGGAGTCCAGGAGGACCCTGGAAGAAGAAAATGAGAGGAAAAAAAAATCATGAACAGAACACAAGCAGCTGCCCAGAAAGGGGAAATAGCAAGAAAAATGTAATTTTTCCCCCAGAAAATGAGTATTTGGAAGGGAGTATTTCCAAGTGAGGGCTCCCACTGGGATGGAGAAAGGAAACAGAGCAGTGCCACCCCTCTCCAGGGCAGGAAATTGTAATAATAGTGAGAAAAATGGAATTGTTACCCTGAGTCCTCTCACTCCTGGCTCTCCAGGGACTCCAGCTTCTCCCTAAAAGAGAGCAGCAGCTTTCCAAATGTTCCTCCATCAAGTGACAGGAATTTTATTGCACTTAAACCTGGAGGAAATGGTTTAAAGGGAGAGAACCGAGTCCAGCAACCATTCCAGAGGCTCTAATAGAGGTTAAATCCCTTTGGCAACACTTAATGCTTGGAAAACTGAGATAGTAGCAGGTTTTGGGATATCTGAGATGTCCTAAATTAGAGTTGGTGTTTTACAGCATTCCCATAAATGAGGAAAAAGGGGAACAAGGTGTGGGGTGACTGGAATATTTCAATTTTGGGGTAGGATGAGGTTATTTCCACCAAATCCCACTGTTCTGAGCTCCAGGAATATGGATATTGCTCTCAGGGATAGGGTGGGATTGCTGGAGTGTCCTGTGCAGGGCCAGGAGTTGGACTGGATTATCCTGCTGGGTCCCTTCCAAACCATATTCCACTTGGGATATTCTGGGATTCCACTAATGGCATTTTGTCTTCTGCATCTCCCAGAAAAAAAAAAACAAACAAACCCAGTTTAGTTCTTTTTTTGGCTTTTCTGTTCCTTTTGGAACGTGAAATCCCAGATAAAAGAAGGGTGAAGAGGATTCTCCACAGCCTCGTTTAAGGACAAATAAACAGGAAATAAAATGAGCAGGCATCAACTTCAGGACAAATCCAAGGGTTTTGTTTTCCAGCTGCCATTTTCCTGGCACCTTAAGAAGGGGTGGCATTACCTCAGTCCCAGAGGGGCCTTTCCTCCCTGCTTTTCCTAGGTTTTCCCAAGTTTTTCACTGTCATTTCCAACTCAAATTCAGAGCTTTTCTGGAATCACAACTCCAAAATCAGGGCTGCTGGAACGTGGCTGCTTCATTTTTCCCAGTATTTCCCTGGGTGATCCTATTCCACTTGATGTCCAGGGATCCACCCTGCTCTTGGAGAGCTGCAGAAAGCTCTTCACTGACTGTGGTCGGGAAAGGCTTTCCAGGAGAAAAGTTGGGAATTCATGGGAGGTTGGGAGGAGACAGGGCCAGGACAAGTGACCCAAACTGACCACAGGGATATTCCAGACCAGGTGACATCAAGCTCAGTGGATAAAAAAACAGTTTTCCAGAAGGCAGTCAGGATGTTTTTGTGAGGGCCCACCCTGTTTTGTGAGGAGCCATCTTGTTTTGTGAGTGGGCATCTTGTTTTTGTGAGGGGCCACCTCATTAGATCCCAAGAGAGAACCCTTAATAGGGATCCTATTCCATGTCCAGGGATCAGCCCAGCCCTTGGAGCTGAGGAAAGTTCTTTCCTGATTGATCAGAAGTTTTCAGGAGCCTGTTCTGATGTTTTTGTGAGGGCTTACCTTGTTTTTCTGAGGTGCCATCTTCTTTTGTGAGAGGCCACCATGTTTTGTGAGGAACCATCTTGTTTTTGTGAGTGGGCATCTTGTTTTCTGAGGGGCCACCTCGTTTGGTCCCAAAATGGAACCCTTAATAGGGATCCTACTCCATGTCCAGGGATCAACCCAGCCCTTGGAGCAACTCTGGAAAGCTTTTCCCTGACTGATTAGGAGAAGTTTCCAGGAGCCTGTTCTGATGGTTCTGTGAGGGCCTGCCTTGTTTTTCTGAGGAACCATCTTGTTTTTGTGAGTGGGCATCTTGTTTTGTGAGGGCCTGCCTTGTTTTTCTGAGGAACCATCTTGTTTTTGTGAGTGGGCATCTTGTTTTGTGAAGGGCCATCTTGCTTTTGTGAGGGCCTATCTTGTTTTTCNCTTGTTTTGTGAGGGGCCATCTTGTTTTTCTGAGGAGCCATCTTGTTTTTGTGAGGGGCCACCTCATTTGATCCCAAGAGAGAACCCTTAATAGGGATCCTATTCCATGTCCAGGGATCAGCCCAGCCCTTGGAGCTGAAGAAAGCTCTCCCCTGACTGATCAGGAGAAGTTTTCCAGGAGCCCGGTCTGATGTTTTTGTGAGAGCCTACCTTGTTTTCCTGAGGCGCCATCTTCTTTTGTGAGGGCCTACCTTTTATTTTGTGTGGGCCCATCTCATTTGATCCCAAAAAAGAACACTTCATAGAGATCCTATTCCATGCCCAGCCCTTGGAACTGAGGAAAGCTCTTCCCTGATTGATCAGGAGAAGTTTCCAGGAGCCTGTTCTGATGTTTTTGTGAGGGCCTACCGTGTTTTTCTGAGGGGCCACCTTGTTTTGTGAGGGGCCATCTTGCTTTTGTGAGGGACCACTTTGTTTTGTGAGGGGACATCTTGTTTGATCCCAAGAGAGAACCCTTCATAGGGATCCTATTCCATGTCCAGGGATCAACCCAGCCCTTGGAGCTGAGGAAAGCTCACCTGATTGATCAGAAGAAGTTTCCAGGATGTTTTTGTGAGGGGCGACCTTGTTTGGCCATAAGAAGGAATTATTTGGGCAGTTCTGTGAGGAGTAGGGATTTGAACACCGTGATTTTTATGGCTCTTTTCCAGCCTGAGACCATCTGAGGCTCAGAACCAGAAGTGAGCCCCTTGGGGTTGGTGTGGGTGCCCCTGGTGCTGAATCCATGTCACGCAGACATGACTTGGGGACAGAAATCCTGATCAAAGAACCTCAGAATGGTTTGGGTTGGAAAGGACCTTAAGGATCATCTCATTCCAACCCCTGCCATGGGCAGGGACACCTTCCACTATCCCAGGCTGCTCCAAGCCCTGTCCAGCCTGGCCTTGGACACCTGCAGGGATCCAGGGGCACTGATGAATAACAACGAAGAAAAGTTGTCCCTTTGTCAGTGCAGGACAGAACTGGAGTTGTTATTCCCAAGGAATCCGCAGCTCCATTCCCCTAGATCCTGCCTTTACTTACATCTTTTCCTCTCAACCCGGCCTCTCCTGGTTTTCCAGGGAATCCTGGTTCACCTCTCTCCCCCTAAAGGAAACAGGACTCATCACATTCCAGTTTTGCATTCCACAGCCCTCCCCATTTCCCAGACATCGAGGGGCAAATTCTGGCAGCACATCCATGGTCATGGAGCTGCTTCCACACTCCTGGATGAGGTTTGGGCTCAGGGCACTTACCCCGTGCTAGGAAGGGCTGGGATTGTAAGGTTTGTATCATTGATATTTATTTTATTTTGATTTCTTTAATAATATGTATTTATAATGTTTTAATTTGCTTACTTATAGTATAATTGTTTTTATAGGATTATCAGGCTGGAAAGCATCCAGCTCTAACCTCATCCAGGTCATCCCTGGAATTCACTGAGGACAGAATCTGTTGAGGTTTTCCACCTCCAGGAGCAGCTCAGATCAGCAGACTTGGGAAAGATCTGGGCTTGGACGCAGGATCAGCTCCCATTCCATGTTTTAATTCTTATTCCCATTTCAATCATCTGAGCTCTCATGGATTGGTTCTCACACACCTGCTCTGTTTGTCCCACAAGGTCGTGGCTTTGATCCCATTTCCTTAAGGGTTGGATTGGATGATCCTTGTGGGTCTCTCCCAACTCAGAACATTCCATGAAATCTGGGAAATTTGCAGCACCACCTCTCCAGGCCTTCTCCCAACCCAAATCACCTTTTGCTGCCTCATTAACACATCCTGTTAATCCCTCCTGTCTTGGCTGCATCCCATTTTTCTCTCATGACATCCCAATTCTCCATGCCCAGGAAGCTGATCCAGGAAGCCTAAATATTCCATTCACTGATCTATGAAACAATTCCCAAATCCAAACCCTCCTCCAGCCAAGTCTGGGGAGATCCCTGTTTGAGGAATGCCCACGGTGAGACTGAACTGAACAAATGCCACAGCTGGGATTTTCTCCAGAAATTTCCTGACTGATTTTGAACTTTTCCTGGGAAAAACCCTGCAAGTGAGGATAAGCAGGAATTTTTAAAGGCCTGGTTAATGATGTTGGAAGGAACCTCCAAAACCACTTGGTTCCATCCCCTGCCATGGGCAGGGACTCCCCCGAACATCCCAGGCTGCTCCAAGCCCCAGTGTCCAACCTGGCCTTGGACACTTCCAGGGATCCAGGGGCAGCCACAGCTTCTCTGGGAATTCCATTCCAGCTCCTCCCCACCCTCAGAGGGAACAAAGCTTTCCATGGACTCACCTTCTGACCTGGCTTCCCAGACAATCCCACATTTCCCTGCAGAAACACAGAAGGAATGACAAAGGTTAAGATAATTCCAGGTAACAGCAGCTAAAATCAGAGAAGAGGAAAACCAGGAATGCTCCAGGAAGGGCTGCTCCATGTGCACCCTGCCTGGAGCTTCCTGAGTCTCCCACTTTGAAGCCATCACCACTTTGAGCTTCCCACCCCTCTATCAAAGACACTCATCCATAATACTGGGATTTGCCAATTTTTGCTGGATTGAAATGAAAGGGATTGGGAATGTTCCTAGAGAAGGGAACAGCAAGGCACAAATGTCCTTCCTGGACATCAGCAAACCCACATGGGAGCCACCAGAACCTTCCTGGACACAAAAGTCAGGAAGATAAAGCTCAAGGTGACTTTCAGGACAGGAAATCATTGAAAATGGGACTTCCTTGGATTCTGGCCACAGAATCACCAGTTGAGCATTGACCATCCATGTTTTCCTCCAGCCATGAGGAATTCTCCATGTTTTGGGGCAGCCCTGCCTTTGTGCCCAGCTGTGGAGGACAGAGCTCCTGACCCCACCACCCCAGACCTCCATGGGGTCCCCAGGCCCATTCCTTGTCACCTCCCCACTGTCCATCTCCTCTGGGGTGAAGGCCAACAAATCCATGGAGGCAATGGAGAGATTTTGTCCCTAAACCTCCTGGTTTGTCCCCCTGAACCCTTCCCATTCCACACCTGCCCCATCATCCCACTCACCCTGTCACCGATGTCTCCCTTGAGCCCAGGCTGGCCAGGAATTCCAAACCCTGGACTTCCCTGAAAAAAAAAAGGGATACAAGATCTTGCCAGGGCAGCTTTTCTGAGCTCTGAGCTTTTCCAAGCTCAGGAGAAATCTCCACAGAGCAGGAAAAGCCAGAGCAGATCCAAGGTCTTTCCATCCCCATGGACAACTAGAGAGCTGAGCACTTCCTCCCTCCCTCATTTCCTTTCTTGGACCTTTGGATTTCTACACATTAAAGTCTCCCCTTGGATTCCTGGATGGTTGACTTGGGGAGAAATTCCATCTCCCTCAGAGTTTTCCTTGGTGGCCACAAACAAAACAAATCCTTTTATCCCTAAAGGAAGTGCAAGGTCACCTTCTCCCCTTTTTCTCCTGGGATTCCTTTGTCTCCTTGTGGTCCAGCTGCTCCGGGATCTCCCTGGGAATAAAAGACACACCTAGAACCAAGAATATCCTGTGGGAAGCCAAGCCCTGTTCCCCTGACTCCTTAGGGCTGCATTTTCCACTTCTAATGCACTTCTAAAAAATTCCCAAATTGGCCAAATCCACCCATCCATCCATTCTGGATTNGGCAGCCTGGTCCTGCACAAAGGGGGAGGGTGGGAATGAATTCCATGGAAATCGGGGAATGCCCTGCTCCTCCCAGATGCTGTGAGTTGTTCCAGGTGCTCCAGAAGAGTGTGGGAGATGAATTTGGGATTTTGGTGCCAAGTCCCAGCTCAGAAGGGAATGTTGAAGGAAGGGAGCCAGGTACAGGCAAAATTCCAATGAAAATGGGCCTAAATCCTGCATTCCACAGCCACCAAGGCACTCGGGAATAATTCAGGATGATTGTTCTGCTCAGCCACAGGTGTGAGAGGCATCAGAGGTTTTGAGGCCTCAAGTAAAATAAAACGAAAATAAAATAAAATAATAAAAAAGAAAAAAAATTAAATNTGCTCCTCTGCCATCCCAAACTCATCACAGTTGCTGCCACACTACGAAGCACCATAAATGCATTTTTACTGGTAGAAACTGAATAAAATTAACACCTTCTGTTTCTCTGCATGTCAGCAATGAAATATTAGGAATAAAATTTTAAAAAATTGGATATTCCAGGCCACAATCCATCACCAGGCCACAGCAAAATTCCTAGGACACTACTTAAGCTCAGCCTAAAAGAAAAAAGGGATTTTTGCCAGCCAAGGTTAAGCAGTCTGGGCAATAGGACCAATAAAAGGAGGTGATTCCAACATCCAGTCCCAGGAAAAAAGTCAAAATTCATTGTGTCTATGGAATGAGGGAGCACTGTAGGGAATTTCCATGGAAAAGCCAAGGGGAATCAGTCCTGCATTAAATCCTTCTCACAGAGAGAAGGTTCTTGGCAGGATGGCAGTGAGAGAGCAAGACCGAAAAAAACCCCAAGAAATTCAATTTAAGACATTTCAGGTCTTATACCACCATGAATCCACTGAAAAACTGAATGGAATCCTCTAAAGCAGCTGGAAATTATGGATAATAAAGTCAGGGAATAGCTCTGTCCCAGAGATCTCCTTGGTTTGGGAAACTCAGTTTTCTCTCTGTGAGGCCAAACTCTGGATCAGGAGCCTAAACATGTGGGAAATCTCCATCCATGGGAACTCTCAGCACAGGAGACCTGACCCAACTTTGAAGTGGGCTCTGCTCTGAGCAGGACATGGGAGTGGGGATCTCCAGGAATCCCTTCCAGCCTCTGCTATCCCTGATTTTAGCCTCCCTTGGCTGGAAGTATCTTTTGGGATCAGGCTGGATCTGCACTTGAGCGAAGTCTCCCTTCTGAAATCCCAAATCTTCCCCTGGACTAGGGCTAGAAAAGTGACGCCAGGCACAAAACGCGAATTAAACCAGGAGAAATATCCCTGGGACAAGACTTTCCCAAGCTCCCCTCTCCAGTCAAACACAAGGGAGGTAGGAATCAGGAAACATGGAGCAACCTCCCCTTTTCCAGGAACAGATCTTGGCTTCCCAAGCACTGTGTGAGGAGCCCATTCGGTTTGGATTTTACCTTTGCTCAACTATGGTTTTTAGAGCTGTAAGAGCCATGTGGGGGGAGGGAGTGAGCACCTGCCATGGGCAGGAGGCAGCCGGGAATGGGGGAAGCCTCGTCTGTGGGAGAATTCTCCTGGCAGCACCCACAAGAGGAGACACTGGGGAGAGGCTTCTCCAAAGAGGTCGCCAAGAGCTCTCCAGCAAGGGATGGCACAGAAAGGTTGGACCGGATCAGTGTTCCCTGTTAGCAGGAGGGCTTTGGGAGGGGCCGGGGGGTATGAAAACGAACTGCGTCAGGGCTCGGGGCTGCTGCTGGGGGCTCGTTGCTGTTCCTTTGCTGGCCCGCTCGCCCCCTCCTTTGCCCTGGTCCCAGCCCGCCTGCCTTCTGCCTCTCCTGCCTTCGCTGGCTCGCCCTCACACCTCTCCTGCCTTCCTGTGCCCCTGACCGCCGCCCTGCCACTTCACCCCGCGTCCTCGCCTGGGCTGCTTGATTCCAACCCTGCCTCCCTGATCCAACTGTCCTTGCCCGCTTCCAA
Source organism: Erpornis zantholeuca (assembly GCA_013400515.1). Taxonomy (NCBI): domain Eukaryota; kingdom Metazoa; phylum Chordata; class Aves; order Passeriformes; family Timaliidae; genus Erpornis; species Erpornis zantholeuca. Next base: position 70,473 of record VZTN01015901.1, on the reverse strand, counting down.
CCCTGCCCGCCCTGATCCAACTGTCCTTGCCCGCCCTGATCCAACTGTCCTTGCCCGCTTCCA